>CM031242.1:457099698-457221758 GCA_018340775.1 Taxus wallichiana var. yunnanensis | reverse complement strand
ACAAAACCAATACCTATACACATAGCTTGAGTTGTTAGCACTTTACATTACATATGTTGTTTGTCACTATGGTTTGATTGATAGCATATATTTTCTACTCCTTACACACATGTTCATGAGGTATATTGGAATTGATGTAGGACATATATAGAGTGTTATATGATGGTAAGAGCTAGCTTGGTTCATGACTTTCTTCTCTTAGGGGAATCCCTCCACACTATACAGTGTTTCTAAGTTAATAAGACTAACACTTGTATCTTGTGTTGTGCTAAAATATCTTGCTTTATGTGCTTCTTTATTACTTGCGCTAATATTTTTATTATTGTTTGACATTAATATTTGTAATACATTTTGGTTTCCTAGTATGTGTCTTGAGTGGATTGTTTTTCTTGAGACACTAAATTTGTCCCATATTTTTGTTCTATGCCTTTATGTGTGAGGTTTCTTTTTTGTGTATGTGGCTTACGTGCCCCTATTGTCTTGTGACACTGTGGGTGTCCCATGTTTATGGTTTTATAGCTTGATGTAACTTCTTCTTTGCATATTATTACTTTTGTCTACCCACTTCTCTCTCTCTCTCTCTCTCTCTCTCTCTCTCTCTCTCTCTCTCTCTCTCTCTCTCTCTCTCTCTCTCTCTCTTTATTATATTCTACATGTGTTGTTGTTATTATTGTTATTGCTACTATGGTTGTTTGTTTCTTTTGCACGCGATGGTATCCACCATGTGTAACCCCTTTTGCATGTACAAGTTATCAAAGGTGGTCACCACTTTAGCATTCCACATTCTCCTACAACTTATAAGATATATAGTACATGAGTACACATTTATTCCTTTGAGTCGCGTTCTCAAATTCTTTATCACACATGCCTCAAAAGAGAGGGCATTCATCAAAATATATTCTACATCTACGTGTAGAATTTTGGGTTCAAGCATAGGTTATCACAAGTTACTGTGTCCTTAGAAACATCTCCATATACATAAATTTAACAAAAATTAAACATGTTCAAAACCATACAAAATGGTTAAGACCGTATGGATGCTCATGATGCTACCATATGTTTTTCCCTAGAGCCGTTCTATGAATTTTTCTAAAGTTATATATTTTCACTTATGGAAATAGATTTGTGGCATAATGTCATACTCAATCGATGCAATTTAGAGCAAAGTTTATAAGGGGAACAAATATTTCACTCCTCTCACTTTAGTACTTAGTTTTAGTTACAAAATAAAGGGTTTTTTTTTTTTTTTGGGGGCGGAGGTGGGCATGAGTCTCCTTCTCCATCATTAGTTCAACATCCTACACACTCCTACTCATTTGTGTGACACATGATGAGGGCATGGGGGCACCCATTCTCTTTTATATTTTGTGTCTATATATAAAAAATTGGGCCTAGATTTGTCTGTAGCGGTGCGATTTGTGGGGTTATGGAAATTATAAAAGAAACTAAGTTTTTGTGGGTAGAATTTCCTATCCTCTTTCAAAGGGGAGTATATCAAGGTTACTAATAACTTTGATACATGGTCTTCTTCCTTTGAGGGGTGTTATGATATTTCTCTCTTCTTCTTCTCTCTCTACCTTTTATTCGGTGGTGGGTTGCATGCACCTAATACTTTGGTTTCTCCTTCGGCACAAATGGGGACTGATCACCCCATCCTTTGACAAGTTCAATAATACAATCCAAATCTCCAACTGCAAGAAAGGAATGGGAGCTCTTCCCTCTATAGAACAAATAGGTGTATTCCTTCCATGTTTTTCATCTCTTTATTTCACTTTGTACAAGTTCAAATTTTATATTTATATTTGAGTTATAGTTCAATTTCTACTATGGACATTGACTACACTATGTGTTGTAGGTTTCATCATGGAGCATGCCAACACCAATACATTTGGATGATAAAAACTCGAGTGAAGACAAAGTGTTTCTACACACTCAAGTATCTTTTCTTTTAAGCATGTAATTTTCATTTCATACTTAAAGGGAGGAAATGTAGACACTCAAATTTGGAAATTTACTCTTTTGGAAATGTTGGTTGTGATTATGCTCCTTTACTTAGATAAACACCCACATATTATCCCTACTCAAGTACATTTTGTCATGAAATGCGGGGATAGATAATACAACATATTTATATATCCACCAAAATAAACAAGCCAATAATTATAGTTTATGATTAAACAACAAGTTAATATGAATTATATCATAGTATGAATTAGATATTAGATTGCATGCATAAATAGGAAATTAAATGAACACAACACAACACAAGAACACAAGATATAAGTGGGAAAACCATGAGAGGTAAAAACCCACTAAAAATCACTTATCTTTATTGAGAATAAACATTTCACCCAAAGACTCCCACTATTTCATAAGATCCACAGTTGTTACACCTTCATGGATCTTCTAGACTACTCACACTTCTTGCTTAAATGTTGTTATATCATTTTCTTTACCGATCTCTAATGAGATCACCTTGTTTTATACAAGGCGAGATGATCAATTTAGGTCACTCTTGATGTCGAATCAATTCATGCTTATATTTTTGGTGTCCCCAGGATTTCACCCTAAAATCTGGGACTACCCCTTTTAAATTTTTCGTTCTTTTTAAGTGACAGGTCATGTTTTTATGTTTTGTTTTGCTTACGGTTGCTCGTAAATGTCCCCAGGAAGTTATAAAGCCATGATCGTCAAATACCCACATGCTAAAGCTCATTCAATTCCCTTCCCAGACTTAGTCTAATTTTATAAAAGCGTTTTATTTATTTATTTTAAATAAAAATAAATAAAGTTCTTTTAAAAATAGATTGAGCTAAAATTAGAGAATTTGGGTTATATAAGTCACTTCACCCCATCATTGTTACCACACCAGTATTACTTTCACCTCTAAGTGGAGCATTCACCCAGGAAGAGTTTTTATAAACTAGTTAATTGGCGATTATTTTCGAGCAATTGTTTACGATTCTGTCAGGTATTTCGTTTTTATTTATTTCTTTTGTGTTTTGTTTTGTTTTGTTTTTCTCTGTATTCCATTTGGAAATTCCCTATAGTCTTTTCTTTCTTCATGTCGGATTTGGTCTAGTTGCATAGGGTTTTGAGAAGTCATTCTTTGCCTCAGACAAGGGGAAAATTAATTAATTACGCTGGTTTTCAAGCTATTTTCAACGCAGCTATGGGGAAAAGAATGCAGTATTTTTGCATGGGAAAGTCTTGTTGATCTTCATGGCCTTGTCTACCAAATTGGAAGGAATCCAATTGCCTCAAAATCCACGCAACTTCCTTCTTCAAATTTCCACGCCAATTCCTAGTGCAAGTCGTAGTTTTTGGGAAGCAATTTACTTGTGCAAGTCATTGTTTTTGGCTGCCCTTCCACTTGACTTTCCACACAGGTATTAAAGGGGAATTTGCAAGTTCAAGTCATAGTTTTTGCAAGCTGCCTGCTGCTTCTAACTTTTACGTTGCCTTCCGCTTCTACTTTATACACAAACTCAAAGCAAAATCACTTAGCAAGTCGTGAATGTAAGCTGCCTCCCACTTCTAGTTTCTTCGCAGCCTTCCTCTTCATGTTTTCACGCAATTATTAGGAGTTTGCAAATGCTAATCGTGAATATTGAAGCTGCCTTCCATGTCTTACTTTCACGCTGCCTTCACTTATGGATTTCCATGCAAAAGTTAGAGAAAAGGGCAAGTCATGATTTTTAGAGCTGCCCGCCACTTCTAATTTCTACGTTGCCTTCCTCTTCATGTTTTTACGCAAAACTTAAGTGGAAGTTTGCAATACAAGTCGTGAAGTGTAGCAGTTGGCATACCTTCTTTCTTCTCCTCTTTCTTCTCTTCTTTCTTATTTTCTCGGACAAAATTGTAAAACTAAAGTAATTGGTTAAAAGCCATTACTTCAAGTTGTTTGAAAAGGTCCTTTAATTAAGAATAGGTGGCAGCCATGCAGGACTTTGATTTAATCTTCAGATGCATGTCATGTAAAGAGGAATTCTAGGAGAAATATTGCCAATTGTTTCCTTTATAGCTTCCACATGCGGTAGTTCATTTATAGTTTCCTATTTGTATTTGCCCTCTATGCATTATAAATAGAGGAAGAGCCTACGGGTTAGAGATCATCACAATTTGTTCATCAAAATTTGTTTAGCAGAGCATTCTTGAGTTTTCAGACTTTGTGTTGAAACCCTTGGTGTGATTTCTGTGAAAGCTGGGGGATTGAATAAAAGGTGGATTTCCGGAGAGCTTTGTGTCTATGGTGTTTATTTGTCTGAATTGTTTACAGGAATATTTCACTTGTGCACATACTTGTGAGAAGAAAGCAGAAGTCAATGTTTGATACATTGAATATATCTTCAAAGTCAGGGGAAGCAGTTGAAGCCTCTGCAAAAATAGATCTAGCGCTCACAATTGCAAGAGCTTCTGGTAAAAATAAAAAAGAAGATCTCAAACAAAAGTTTATTCAAACACAATGAAGGGTGATGACAGGAGTAATCCGGTAGAACCATGCATAGTCTCCAAGCTTCACGGGATTATTGATACATATATGGGACATGATTCTATCGGTGAATTGATTGGACAGATCTAGGGTAACCGGAAGGACATCCCTTACGGGCTACAAGAGGACGGTGGAATTATCCAAGCTACAACAATTAGGGATGCAACAGGAAAGACAGTGATTAGACTGGATGCACAATTCATCAATTATTGCCTCAAGATTCTGAAAAAACCTCGAAGTGATTAAAATCAGCATGCAGGAGGCTTTTGATAGGTGGGAGAAGGACAAGGTGGATTGTGTGGGCATAATGAATAGGAAGTATATGAAGAAGTCCAGGGCACCATCAAAATTTCCAAGGACTCTTCCAAGGTCAAATCTGGTGCGGGAAGTTGATGACATTTCTGGTTGTTGTGCAGGATAAATGGGGAAGGTAATGCAAATAACTTTCACTCATGGATGTATTCCTTCGTCAGAACAATTGATATCAACAAACTTGATTCTATGATCAATTGGGCAAGAGATCATTAGCAACAACATTAGTGAGCAGCTTAGAAATGTGAGGCAGACATTCAGTTTTAAAATGACTTCATACCTTGTGTATGTCGCAGCCTCACAGGGAGTATTCTCCAAACTAGACAGAAGAGGGATACTTTCAAAGGATCCTATTTATGAGTGCTACCCACAGCTGGTGATACTTGAGTGCTACAAGGATTACAAGGTAGTGAATGATGGTTTCTTCTATGGATTCATTTGCAGGCTAAACGGTGATCTGAAGGCCAACAGAGTAAGCAAAGAGGCTTGGGAAGTTGTCACTCAGTACGGTTGTATCTTCATCCAGTTTGTTGACTTCACGTATCTTAGGGTTAGTGGCTTCTCAGGTGAACCAGTCAAGCTGCCAAGGTACCCTAATGATAAGTGGGTTATCATGGAGCTATGCACGTAACTCGTAGAATGTTGAGTTGCAGAGATTAATTGTTTCACATTAACATGCTTTATTAACTTGCCGGAATACACATAGTAATTAGTGTCGGTCGGTCGACCGGTGTCGATCACACAGGCACCGGTATCGGTCAAGGCAAGGAGGAACCAGCATCAGTTAGGGTAACCTACATCGGTTTCCTGTGTGTGATTGTTTTATTTAACTCATAGGAATTATATCTAACCTTTGATATAAAGTTGATCTAATAGTTGTAATAACATAGCTAAGTTGTCGATATATCACCGTAACATAGGTGAATTTTTGGGTTTAAGCGAGAGATCGGTGGACGTGAGAGGCACTGTGAGGGACGGTGATCTGTTGTGAGGTCTTCATGAGGATGGTGACAGCGAACCAGTTCAGCCAAGAGTGGCGCAGGGAGCATGGGGAGATAGCTAGGCAAGGAGGTGGAGCTACTGGAGGGTCGCAAGTTTATGTAGATGGCGGGAAGGATTACATGGAAGGTCGATCATGCCCTAACCCTAAACCCGATACTAAAAAGTGCAAAACAATGGTTAGGTAAGGCTCACAAGGAATCAATTTCAAGGAAATAAAAAGGGTGGAGCGCAGGGTAGCGGAAGGAATTCATTTAAGGATGCCCTAGGAAGATCTGAAGGTAATAATCTAGGAAATCAATAGTATTTGGTTGATATTGCTTTGAATAAATCTTGTCCTTTGGTCATCGAAGGCCGAGGATGTGGAGGACTTTTATCAAAAATTATCTCAAGATGTCATAATTGGCTGATTCAATGGAATATGGCCTTCTTCTACAACATTGTATCAATGGATATTTCAAAATTGGACGGATAAATGTGAAATCTTCCTCTATTCTAAAGGTTTTTTTGTGGTTCATTTTAGAGAAGCAAGGGACTTTCAAAGCATTTCCTTGGTGATGGGCCATGGTTCTAGGGTACCGCTAGTTTATTCTTGACTCCTTGGTTCCCTGAATTTGACCCAAACACTCTATCAATCTCTAAAACACCGGTTTGGGTGAGACTTCCCAATCTTCCTCTACACCTGTGGTATGCTTTAGAAGATATTGGCAATGTATTGGGTAGATTCTTAAAAGAAGACATGGATAGATCTCATGCGGGACTGTGTTCCTACGCCTGTATGTGTGTGGAATTCAACTGAGTAAAGGTCTGCCTGATCGTATCAATTTAAAATTTGGTAATTTTCTGCATTCTCAACCCTTAGACTACGAAAATACGGCTTTTCGGTGTAGAAATTGCAGAAATCGGGTCATTTGCAAGCATCTTGTCCAGTGATTAAGAAACCAGTTAAAAAGAATGGTTCGAGATTGACCAAAGGATGGGGATCTTTGGATCCAGAGTTGGTTGAGGTGGCAACTTTCAAGGTGGAACCATGTAATGTAAATGAGGAGAATAAGGTAGCAGAGAGTGTGGAATGTGGAAAAACAGAAAATGTTCGGGAATCGCAGAGGATTTTAGTTGTCAGCAGAACAAAAGGGTCTTTCTCCTGTCAAATTGGATTCGGATCAGGAATCTTTATCAGACAATCAAATGGAGTCAGCAAATCCTCTTCAAGTAGCTATTACAGATGGGAATGGAAAGTGGCAAGAAGTTAAGAATAAGAAAAATAAAAAAGGTCGAATAGGTAGTATCGAGGACTATTTTTGACCTAGGTTGGGAAATAGCCTCTTTTTGTCGGTTGGATAAACAATATTTCGTAGGTTATAATCTTGGGGTTTTGGCCCAGCTTTTTTAATCTTTCAGGGGTATTTAGGCCATGTTTTTATTGGGAACGGGTCCCATCAACCCGCCTTATCAATAAAAAATATAGCTAAGTTACCCTCGGTTTGTATATGTTTATATAAGCTAGAAAACTAGGGTTAGATGATAATAAGGGAGAATTATAAGAAGGAATTCTTGAGAGAGAAAAAGAAAAGCTTATGAGGAAAGAAAGTATTGTACATCTAGGAGGTGTGGAAGATTATAGATCTTCATTGTATATTCTCTACAAAGCTTTGAATAATAAGATTGGTTGTTTCTTGGTGGACGTAGCCCACATTGGGTGAACCACGTTATATCTTGTGTATTGTTCTTTTGGTTTATTTCGTATTTATTGTTTGTATGCTTAGATCTCGAATATATGTCTATACTCTGTTTGGTGTGATTAACCCCAACAACTGGTATCAGAGATTTTTTTTGAGGGTTTTGTGTGTTGACATATTTACTCACAGAGGGATTTCTGATTGAGTGGGAGCTACAACAATGGTAGAAGATGGAAAATACAGAGTTGAAAAATTTGACGACCATAATTATCAATTATGGAAGATGCAGGTGGAATATTATCTCGTATCAGAAAGATCTATACTTACCATTGGATGAGAAGGAAAGACCTACAAATATAATTGATGAAGAATGGAAAATTCTTGACATAAAGGCTCTGGGATCGTAAGATTGAGCATGACAATATTTGTGGCTTAGAATATATTAGCAAAGAACCACGGTAGAGTTGATGAAATCTTTAGCTAATTTATATGAAAAACCTAGTGCTTTAAATAAAGTTTATTTGATGAAGAAATTATTTAATTCTAAGATGCAAAAAGATGAATTTGCATCAAGTCATTTGAATGATTTTCGTTCTATTGTAAATCAATTAAAATCGGTTAATATTTTGTTTGATGATGAAGTGAAATCACTTATATTCTTATGCTCTCTTTGTCGATAGTTGGGATAACTTGGTAATGGTTATTAGTAATATAGCGTCTGCTACTAATATTTTAAAGTTTGATGATGTGGTTAGTATAATCCTGAATGAAGAAATACGCAAGAAAAGTACGGAGAATTATCATTTGGTAATGCTTTGAATGTAGAAAGAAGGGGAAGGTAGAAGGAGAGATCCAAGAGCAAGAGTAATGGGAAATCAAAGTCTAAGAATGACATATCTAAATCCAGAGGTAAAGGAATAACCTGTTGGAATTGTGGAAAGAAAGGACATGCAAAGAAGGATTGTTGGTTCAAGAAAAACAAAGAGAATGTACCAAAGAAAGGTAAAGAGGAAAATGTTGTTACATCTGAGGTAATGCAAGATTCCCTTATTCTCTCCTTGGATAATAAAATTGAATCATGGGTTTTAGATTCAGGAGCTTCTTTCCATGCTACCCCTAATAAGGGTTATTTCAAAAATTATGTCCAGGGTAATTTTGGGCATGTTTATTTAGGAGATGATGAACCATGAAATATTATTGGTAAAGGAGAAGTTCATCTAAATTTGTAGAATGGAAATACATGGATATTGAAATATGTGAGGCATGTGTCAAGCCTCAGGAGAAATCTAATTTTTGCAGGACAACTAGGTGAATATGGTTGCATGGTTACATTTCACAACCAACTCTTGGAAGGTTACTAAGGAATATCTTGTTGTAGCAAGAGGCAAGAAGGTAGGGACATTGTATTTTTCTACTTGTATTACTAATTCATTTTCTGTGTTATCTACTTCTGATTCATATGCAAGCATGTGGCATAATCAGCTAGCCCATATTAGTAAAAAAGGAATGCATATCTTAAAGGCTAAAGACAAGTTATCATATTTGAAAGATGTAGATCTTGATTTTGTGAGCATTGTATATTTGGAAAGCAAAAGAGAATGAGATTTCTCAAGGTTGGGACAATAAAGAAGGAGCAAAAATTGGAGCTTGTGCACTCAAATGTGTGGGGACCATCCGGGTAGCTTTTATGGAGGATCCCAATATTATGTGACTTTCATTGATGATGCCACAAGAAAGGTATGGGTTTATTGTATTAAATATAAATTTGATATTTTTGAGACTTTTAGAAGATGGAAATCACTTGTGGAAAATGAATCAGATTCAAATTTAAAATGTCTTAGATCTAACAACAATGGTGGTGAGTACTATAAGAAGGCTTTTAATGATTATTGTTAGTAAATGAAATACACGAGAGAAAGAACGGTTCCTAGAATACCACGGGGAGAATGGTGTTGTAGAAAGAATGAATAGGAAAATCATGGAATGTGCAAGAAGCATGAGGATACATGTTGGATTACCCTTGCAGTTTTGGGGGAGGAAGAACTAGTAGACACGATGGTTTATTTAATTAACTGTGGGCCTTTAAGTGCACTTGATAGTGGAATACCAGAAGAATTTTGGACTAGAAAAGAGGTACATATTTATTTTCTTATAGTATTTGGTTCCAGAAGATTTTGTGCATGTTTATAAAGAAAATGAAAGAAGTTGGATGCTAAATCTAAGAGATGTACTTTTATTGGTTATGGCTCTGGTGATTTCGGATTCATTTTTGGGATTTAGAAGATTCTAAGATTGTTAGGATTCGTGAAATTGAATGGAATGAAAAGAGAATGTACAGGGATCAATTTTTGGTACCCAAAGATGAACCGGTTGGAAATTTTGTGGAAGAAAACTCATTCTCGGATTTAGAAAAGACATCTCAGTAGTACGAGTGTCGTTTTTCTGAATCGGTATCGGTTTGACAAAACTAGCGTCGATTAACAAAAACAGTATGGATTACTATAGAATAGAAAGAATGAAGCCAATTTTCTAAACCGGCGTTGGCGGAGGTGACCGGCGTTGGTCATTGTCTGAGATTGATACAAATTTGAGAATGAGAAAAATAAACCTTAGGCACCCCAAATCTTAGTGAAAAGGTCACAAAGGGTAAGTAGACCTCCAGAAATATTTTCACCTTCCTTATCTTATTTTTATAATGATTAATAGTGGTGAACCAAATATTTTTGAAGAAACAATGCAAAATGATACCAATGTATAGTGGGAGCATGACATGGATGAGGAGATGGACTCCTTGAAACAAAACCAAACATGGGATTTGGTCAAGTTTCTAGTAGGTAAAAGAACATTGCAGAACAAATGGGTTTACAGGATCAAGGAAGAAGAGGGTGGACATAAAAGATACAAGGCAAGGCTTGTGGTAAAAGGATTTGCACAGAAATCAGGTATTGATTTTGGTGAGATATTTTCTCCTGTAGTAAAAATGACTTCTATTCGTACTATATTGAGTTTAGTTGTAGTAGAATATTTTCATTTAGAGCAACTTGATGTCAAGACGGATTTCCTTCACGGTGATTTGGAGGAAGATATATATATGTAGCAGCTATTTGGGTATGAAGTCAAGGGTAAGGAGAAACTTGTGTGCATGTTGAAAAAGAGCTTGTATGGGCTCAAGAAAGCTCCAAGGAAATGGTATATGAGGTTTGATAGCTTTATGCATGAGCATGGTTATATGAGATGTGAATCTGACCATTGTGTTTATTTCAAGAAGCTTGGAAATGGGAGCTATATTATTTTGTTATTGTATGTGGATGATATGCTTGTTGTAGGATCTAATATGTAGGACATTGGTGAGCTTAAAGAAAAATTAGCTCACACATTTGTAATGAAGGATTTAGAGCTGCAAAGAAAATCCTTGGCATGCAAATACATAAAGACATGAAGAACGGGAAATTGTATTTGTCTCAGAATAATATATCAATAAGGTGTTAGAAATGTTTAATATGCAGAATTCAAAACCTGTAAGTACACCTATGGTTGGACACTTCAAATTGAGCAAATATCAATGTCCTACATCACATGAGGAGGTCGAGTACATGACATGAGTTCCATATGCTTTAGCAGTTGGAAGTCTCATGTATGCTATGGTTTTTACCAGACTAGACATTACACAGGAAGTGGGAGTTGTGAGCATATTTATGGCCAATCCAGATAAAAACATGTGAAAGCAGTCCAATGGATTCTCAGGTGTTTGAGAGGGACATCCGGCATGCAGTTATGCTATGGAGGGTCAGATATTTCTTTATGCGACTATGTTTATTCAGATATGGCTGGAGATTTGGATGGTAGGAGAAGCACCACTAGATATGTATTCATAGTAGGTGGGATGAAAGTTAGCTAGATTTCAATATTTTAGAAAGTTGTGGGCTTGTCCACCACAAAGGTTGAGTATGTTGCAGCTTCAGAGACTAGAAAAGAGATAAAATGGATGAGCAAAGGTTCATGAGAGAGTTGGGAAAGGAGCAAGAGGATTATAAATTGTATAGTGATAGTCAAAGTGCAATTCATCTAGAAAATAACTCAGTATTTCATTCAAGAACGAAACACATTCAGTTGAGATATCACTTCATACAATAGGTGTTGGAGGATGGGCAGCTAAAACTGGAGAAAATTCATACAAATAAGAACCCTATGGATATGCTAATGAAGCCGTTGGAAAAGGATAAGTTGGAGCTACACTCCACTTTTGTTGGTCTTCAAGTTTGAGACTTGAAGAGGGAGAAACATGCCAAGGAAAGGATCCAAGAATGGAGTTGTACAATAGATATAGTGCAATAATTTATCTCCAAGTGGGAGATTGTTGAGTTATGGAGCTTAATTGCTTCACATTATCATGCTTTATTAACTTGTTAGAATACACATTAACCGGCATCAGTCGGTTGACAAGCGTCGGTCACCTGGGGTTTGGTATCGGTCAAGGCAAGGAGGAACTGACATCGGTTATGGTAAGTGCCTCGGTTGCATGTGCATGATTATTTTATTTAACTCATGGGAATTAGATCTAACCTTTGATATAAAGTTGATCTAATGGTTGTAATAGCATAGCTAAGTTTCCCTAAGTTTTTATATGGTTATATAAGCTAGAAAACTAGGGTTAGATGATAATAAGGGAGAATTGTAAGAAGGAATTCTTGGAGAGAGAAAAAGAGAAGCTTGTGAGGAAGAAAGTACTCGTACATCCAAGAGGTGTGGAAGATTGCAGATCTTCATTGTATATTCTCTACAAAGCTTTGAATAATAAGATTGGTTGTTTCTTGGTGGACATAGCCCACACTGGGTGAACCACGTTATATCTTGTGTATTGTTCTTTTGGTTTATTTATGTATTTATTGTTTGTATGCTTAGATCTCGAATATATGTCTCGTACAATTGGTGTGATTAACCTAACATAGAATTGCATGACTTGTAAACAAAGAAGCACAGGACGACGAGTTAGCTTCCCAATCACAATGGGTAACTATACTTGCGATCGTAACCCGATCGCCCCATGGTCGCTACCCGATGCATCTCTAACCCTAGTCGCGTCCATGGCGGTGGCTCTGCTCCTGGACGGGATGGCAATGCGGCTGTGGGTATGGATTCCACGGGATGCGACAGGGCCAGGGTGGACAGTGGATCTCCTTCCTCCCCTGGCGATGGTCAGGCTCGTGATTCATTTCCTGCACGTAAGACTGTAATGCGACCCTTTCAAACTGCAGTTGGAGGCGGCAAGACTTTGGAGGCTGATCACAAGGACTCGACACTATCTTGGATTAATCTCGCTTTTGCATCCTTTGAGGACGGCGGCACATTTACCGGTCAGGCTCCCTCTGGTGGGGAAGGGGCACTGTGCTGGGAGTTCACCACGCTCTAGACGGGACTGGCCAAGGCGCATCTATTCAAGGCCACACTGTAACCTCTTTCAAGGAAGCATTAAGGGGCAAGGATTCTCCTTTGAAGCCTACAGAAAATACCCCATGCATAACATTTGGGGAAGAGGTCATTACAACTGAAAAATACTATCAGGAACATGCTCTGATATGTAGATTCGGAGGACTCTGGCCCAGCCTTCCTGACCTACACGCATGGATTTCCAAGCACTGGACTCCTTTGCTCACTGGGAGGTTAGACTTATATCCGTGTGCTAAAGGTATCTTCATTGTGACTTTTTCTGCAATAGCTGATAAAAATCCATAGCTTCCAAGCTTTGGGTTTGCCAATCTAAGTACCTGGTCATTAAACCCTGGTTCCCCTCTTTTAACCCGCTCACTGAGTCTTTTTCATGCAAACCTGTTTGGATCCGACTGCCCCAATTACCCCTCCAATTCTGGAGTAGTGAATGTTTGAAATCTATTGGAAACACCTTGGGAACTACTCTTTTTATAGATTCTCAAACTGCTGAATACACCCACACTACCTATGCTCGGATATTGGTGGAACTTGATACGGCTAAAAACCTCCCTGCAACCATTGATCTCAGGGTGCAAAGCAGAACTTGGTCACAACCTTTAGATTACGAAGGTCTTCCATTTCGATGTAGAAGATGTTTCTGTCTTGGTCATACCTCTATTGCTTGTGGGTTGGAAAAACGCCAAGCATGAGAAACGCAGTTGGTGGAAGGATGCCTGCCGGAACATTTGGTTTTCGATGCAAAAGAGGACCTTGAAGCAATTTCAAATGCTGAGGTTGAATCTGACTTTGTCCCTGAAACCCCTTTATCGGAAAATCCTATTGCCAATAGCAAGGAAATTGCAGCAAATTTATCTCATATAGTTGTTGACAGCAAGGAGAAATTGTCTCATGAAAACAATGATGTTGTTTCAGTTGGAACTTTTGCTACTATGGAAAATTCTCCTTTTTCTAACCCTCCATTCGTGGAGGCTTCATCAGGTTGGGTAACTGTCCGTAAAAAGAAAAAGTTTATTTTAAAGAATGACACTTCTCCGCCTCGATGATTCATCTCTCTTTTGGTGTTCGGCTGTTCTACATTGTCCCTTGTCTGTTCCGAACAGTGGTTTTTGGTTCTGTCAGGGTGTTGCGGTACTGTTGCAGACTGATTGTTGTTTTTCAGCTTTTTTTTGCTGAATTGTTGCTAGACGTTGGTACTTTTCTGAGCAGATTGTTTTCTGTTGTAGGGCTTCCATGTTTTAATCTTGGCTTTTGAGCCTTCTGTACAAGGGTATAGTCCCTTTCAAAAAACTATTTGCCAATAATAAAAAAAAATATATACTTGTCAAAATATTCACAGAGCCAAAAATATCCAAGCTGAAATGTCTCTTTGCTACGAACATGAATTCTTCCTTGCTCGGATGAATTTTGATCCTTATGGAATAGCAAAGAAGACAATCTCCCAGGAATACATGCACATCCCTTCATTGGAAGATTTCTAGATGAAGTGTAGAAATGAATATGAAGTCAGAAAAAGAGATTTCAGCAGATTAATAGCTCAACAAATTCTAACTTTGGATTGGCAAGAATACCTACAGATCATCCTAACAATGGTCATGTGGTACTTGACACATATCATCAAATGGGAGGAGATAAAGTTGCTCTTCAAGCCAGTGTAGGTGGTGGCCAGACAATCGAGGAGAGGTCTTCAACAGTCCTGGTTAACACCTCAAATTGGTTGTTAACAAAAGGATATTGTTTGGATGAGGCTTTGATGAACCAGATCACGGGGAATTTTAGCACGGGAATCTCAACAAAAGAAAGCATGATGGTGAGAGTAGCAGAAGACCGAGAGAAGCTAAAAGTGCACAAAAAGTCTCAGGCATTGGAGAAAGGAAAGTCCTCATCTATTACGCCAATGCCACTTACAGACGAAGCTTCTCCTGCATCAACTCACAACACTTCAACAGTTTCGACATCATAGGAGGTCATGGTTATTCCACTATTGAGGTCAACATCATTCATATACACTCATCCTCTTCCGCCACTCAGTTTTCCACATCCTCCTCATCCTACAGAGGAATTGAGGGCACAAATGATATAATTCAAAAGGGCACTTTCCTTAGATGGCACAGAGGGAGGGATTCACAATATAGTGGTGAATTCAGATACTGCAGGGCTCGAACAAGAAAATGTAATGTAAGTTGATGCCTCTCATTCCCCAGAGAGTAACTTCTCATTTTGGTTAGCTTTGCAAACAATTCCATAAGTGAGAGTAGTGATTAACGTAGAAGAGGAAGACTTGCAGTTGCTCATGAGCTTGGGAGGAAAAGTTAAAAGGCCTAAAGCTACCAAAGTGACTTCAAGGTTGGTCATTGAGGAATTAGGGAAAAAGTTTGCAAAACTATCTATTCCGACTGAGGGAAAGCAAAAGGGAGAACTAACGGCAACAGATATATCAGTGACCAGAGTGTCATTGGGGCAAGTCACCACTGAGGGACTGAAGCAGGATACCCAAACGTTGATAGATACTTTGTTCCTCAAGCTTGACAGGGAGAAAGCAGAGAAAGCCAAGCTTCATGAGCAGATCTCCCAGTTATGTGAGATTATCACTAAGGTTGTTAAACCTTCCTCACAACTAGTGCTAGTACAAGAGTGGGTAAGCTGCCATTTGATTGAAGAGGTTGAGGATGCAGGTAATAAAGTCAAAGCTATTGATGAATGGAAGAGGAAAATCATCCACCAAGCATTAGAGCAATTCAAAAAGTACCAACTAGCTTGGAAATTATGCACATGGCATTGGCTCAATTGAAATAAATAATGACAAGTATTAAAGCGAGAATGCAACTACTGAAGGTTACTTGGAGATTTTGGCTAAAATCAATTCACTACCTGAGAGTGTATTGATTGAAGAGAAAATAGCACTTGATGATCGATAGAAAAGGGTAAGCAGTTGGAAATGATAGTGTCTTTCCGCATGGAGATTCTCAAACTTATGTTGAGTAGAATGCAATTGTTAGAAGACAAGATGGAAGAAGTGCCAAAGAGCATAATTGCTTTCACTACAGAGGAGGAAATTGATGGTATTCATTACTATACAAGGTACATTCCAGACAAGTCACCAGCTTCCCTGGAAGAATTTCTTCCAGTCATCCAGAAGAAGATTGATGAAGCTGTCATGCCTTTCACGTTGGATTCAATTGGCAAACTAGTGAGACTTCATGCAGATATCAAGGATTTTGGACCTAGTTTAGAGAAGGTGAAGGCAAGCATTGATATTCTATCCAGGGAATTACTGAGGTTCAAGACTGAAAGAGAAGTTATTGCTAAAGCAGATGGGAAAACAATGAATCACATGCTTGACAAGTACATTCAGTATCAGAACAAAGGGAAAGCGTGAAGTGTAGCAGCTGGCATACCTTCTTTCTTCTCCTCTTTCTTCTCTTCTTTCTTATTTTCTTGGACAAAATTGTAAAACTAAAGTAATTGGTTAAAATCCATTACTTCAAGTTGTTTGAAAAGGTCCTTTAATTAAGAATAGGTGGCAGCCATGCAGGACTTTGATTTAATCTTCAGATGCATGTCATGTAAAGAGGAATTCTAGGAGAAAGATTGTCAGTTGTTTCCTTTATAGCTTCCACATGCGGGAGTTCATTTATAGTTTCCTATTTGTATTTTCCCTCTATGCATTATAAATAGAGGAAGATCCTATGGGTTAGAGATCATCACAATTTGTTCATCAAAATTTTGTTTAGCAGAGCATTCTTGAGTTTTTAGAATTTGTGTTGAAACCCTTCATGTGATTTTGATGAAAGTGGGGATTGAATAAAAGGTGGATTTTTGGAGAACTTTGTGTCTACGGTGCTTTGCTCATCACTTCTATTTGAGGTTTTAGATAAACTTTGTGTTATCTTAGATCTAGGTTAGAAGCTATTTCTTTCCCTTACTGCTGAATGTTGTGATTTTTCTTTGTTTATTTAATTTGTGTGGATGAGACCAACTCTGATAGCTATTGGTTAAATCAACACATCTTCCTTTCTTCTTTCCTAAATTCTATTATATCCCACTTCGTAAATATTTCGTTCATGACTTCTTATTTGTTGCAAAATTGTCCAATTGTGGTTCATGATCAAAGTAAAACCCCTGAAAATAGTTATTAGGATTCACCCTTACCAAATTAATAAACATCTTACACGAGAGCCTCACTGTTAAATGAGGGATATTTATCTCATGATTGCCTAGGCTTTATGTTGTGCATAAAATCTAGACAACAACTTTAAATTTAATTCATAATCCATGACTATTAGTCTTTTGCAATTTTCTATTAATTCAGTTTCCGCTTAATATTACAACCCCAACACTCCCTCTTAATGTTAAGTAGGGAAACATGAAAATTTTCCTTTTTATACAAAAGGACTTACAATCCATAAATCATCTAAGTGATTTAGCTTAGCATTCAATAAAACATTTATTCTCTGATTGTGTAACTCTGCGATATACTCATCCGGTGTCATGTTTCAAAAATTGCAATATTCCACGGAATTTAACAAGTCACAAACCAAATGCAAGTGTTTCCCAAATTTTAGAAAATATGTGGTACAAAGCAAGTGTTTCGCAGGTTTTCTAAAAACCGCAATACATTTGAACAATAAAAATTCTCAAGATAAAGTGATTACCTATGAAGTCTTACATAAGATTATGGAGTTAAAAACTCTCATATCTAATACTTCGTTGGGTATTATAAGTAAACTCACATAGTGACAATTTACTTTTAAAAATGGAAATAGTATAGGGAGTTTATAATTTGCATACTCGGGTCGATAAGAGGTGGCATTGCAAAGAAGTTTGTTAAGATGTTTCATTATTCATTGTCCACCTATTGTCTTCATTATTACCCCTCAAGGGAAACTATGAAAGGCCATAGCTCATATGATTCAAAGGTGAAGATCAAATTCATTCACATGATCATTTGAACCAAAATTTGAAATGCCCAACATAGCATGAAATTTGTAGAAATTTGTAGCACATAATGGCTTTGTAAAAATGTCTGCAACCTGATCTTCAGTAGAACAAAACTTGAGGTCTATGTCACCATTCAAAACTTTCTCCCGAATGAAATGCATATGAATCTCAATATGTTTAGTTATTTGATGTTGAATTGGATTGTTTGCAAGAGAAATACAACTTTGGTTGTCACATAGAAGAAGTGTACTTCCTTTGACGCCCATATGAATTTCATCCAACAATATTTTCAGTTACATAGTTTCCTTTACTACTTCCATAGCACTTTTATACTTTGCTTCAGTAGAAGAGATAGATATTGTTGGTTGTTTCTTGCTACTCTAAGTGATTGCACCTACACCCAACTTGAAAACATATCCAAAAGTAGATTTTCTATCCACAATATCAAAGCAACATGGTCAAAATCACAATAACCAAATAAATTTGCATCATCACAAGAAGAATAATACAAACCATAATTGATTATACCTTTGATATACCTTAGAATCCTTTTTCCATTTTCCAATGGTCCTCATAAGGATCCTGCATAAATCTAGAAACAATTCTAACTGCATAGGATATATTAGGCCTAGTGATAGTTAAATAAATCAAACTACTAACAAGTTGTCTATATAAAGTAGAATCAAATATATCACAAGCATATTTTGGATCTAAATTAATTCCAACTTCCATAGGAATAAATATTTTAAGAAGGTTAGTGGCATATTGTGCTTGAGATGCAATAATAGATTTTTTATTTTAACAAATAATTGTGCCTAAAAATTATTTAATAGTCCTAAATCAGTCATTTCAAAACGGTGTTTTAACTTCTTATCAAGACCATACAAATAACCGAGCATACCAATATCTAGGTGCTTGTTTAAGACCATACAAATATTTCTTAAGCTTACACACATATAATTCCTTACTAGGTTCTTCAAACCCTTTAGGTTGATGCATGTAAATTTATTCTTTCAAATCACCATTTAAAAATGCATTTTTCACATCCATTTGGTGAATCTTCCATCCATGTTGAGCAACTAGAGCAAGAAGAATTCTAATAGTGCTCATTTTGGCAATAGGAGAAAAGGTTTCAACATAATCTAAACTAGGTTTCGAGTAAACCCTCTAGCAAATAATCTAGCCTTGAATTTTTAATCTTACCAAAGTAGAGTTATATTTGATTTTGTATAACCATCTAGATCCTACAATGCTTCTTTTAGAAGGAAGAGGAACTAATTCCCAAGTATTATTCTTTATAAGAGCATTGTATTCAAATTTCATAGCATTAATCCATCTTTCATCTAGGATGGATTCTTTAAAAGATTGAGGTTCAATCTCATACATATTTGACAAGGTATGATAAGCATGTTGATTGCAGGTCATCTTTCTCAAATTACTAGGATGAGAATTAGAAACTAGATTTTGAGCCCATTTAAGAATTCTAGATTGAGACATAGATTGAGAAGGTTCCCCCTTAATATCAACATCCATCATATCAGAAGAAGGGTGATCAACCTCTTGGAAATCAGTTTCCATATTGTTTGAAGAAGGATTATCAAATTGAAGAGATTCAGACTCAAGAAACGTAGAAGAGGGAAGAGAGGAGGTTTCACAAAATGGTTTCTCTAGAACATACACATTCCTATTTTCTACAATCACATGTTTAACTGGATCATACACTCTTAATTTATTTTTTGGAATACCATATCCAACAAAGATGCAAGAGTAAGAGGTAGGATCAAGTTTTTGTCTTTTAACTTTAGGAATGAGAAGGGAAGCAGGACTACCAAATATCTTTAAATAAGAGATATCAGGTTTTTGTTTGGTCCAAAATTCATGAGGTGTAGTTTGATGCAAATATTTAGTAGGAATTCTATTTAGAATATGAACATCAGTGTTCATAGCTTCATCCCATATAAACTTAGGTACTTTGGACACATGAAGCATGGTCCTAGCCATTTCTATGATTGTTCTATTCTTCCTTTCAGCTATGTCATTTTGTTGTGGGGAATATGGAGTTGTTAACTCTCTTTTTATTCCACAAGACACACAAAAACATCAAACTTTTTATTAACATACTCACCTCCATTATCAGTTTTGATTCTCTTTATTTTTAGATTATCCATGTTTTCAACCAAGGCTTTAAACTCTTGAAACTTAGAACATTAGACTTTTTCTTAATGAAATAGCACCAAGTCATTCTAGAAAAGACATCAATGAAACTAACAACATACAAGGCTCCACCAAGAGAAGGAATTTCTAAAATACCTCTTATATCACTATGAATCAACTCAAGAAAGTTAGAGGAATTCATGATGTTTGTGAAATGGTTCTACATGTTTCTTACCACGTGTTGAATGGATTTTATGTCACTAAATATACCCAATGGAAGCAAATAAAAACCAACAACAATTAGGTAAAATCACCTATTGACAGGGTAATGTTCCTCTGTGTTTGAGAGGCGGTTCCCTCGTTTAATGGGGTTTGTTTATATTTTTGGTGTTTTTAAGTGGAAAGCACAAAAGGGCAAAATTTTTGAAAAAGAGAAAGAAAGAGAGAAAAAGGGAAAAGAGGACAATGAGAAATCTACATTAGATTGGAAATAGAGGACTGCATACAACGAAACCTCTCTATCTAACACGAAGGGTAAAATACAACAATAAATGTAAAACTATATAGCACAAAGTCTTTATTGCCTCAAGAATGGTTGGATATGGCACAAAATCCATGTACCCTAACATCTAACACTAATGTTAAATCATATGGCATCGAAAACACCATGAAGGAGCATCATCATTAATGATATTGTCCAATCATAAACAAAATGATTGGTTTTATAATTTAAGAACATTAATACAAAGTGAGAAAAGCATTGTATTCATGAAACAAGAGGAAAGCTTGTGTACACAATATTTCCCCTACGTAGAAGGGAAGATAGAGAATGTCCAAAAAGTCCCCTTTAAAATTACAACTTAGCATTTTATACGCATTTGTTTTTAGAAGTATTTATAAAACTACTTTTAGGCTATCCCACCCTTAACCATAAGTTGACTCAACTTGGGTTTTATACAATTGTTTATATAATCACAATATTTAATTGATTTGACAAATAAATTAATTAAATTTATTTTAATATTTGAATTGCATATCATTTCTTCTCTTAGATCCATCATTTTCAATTTCTTTTATCTCTTTTCATGTTATCTTGAGCTTTTATTTCATACAATTTTGCTCTAGAGTAATTGGAGGGCTCGATCTTTGTTCTTGAATTGAGATTGATCCTTGGTACAAATTATGCAGATTCTTGTATGTTTATGGAAAATATCGCCATCTTCTCTTAATCTTGCATTTTTGAGCTCTATATCCTTGGGATCTATTATCGCTTTAATGTCATTGACCGACGGAATATTGCAACAACAACGGTAGATGTATGGACATGTTCAAGTGAGACTCAATTTGAGGAACACGATGAACTCCAAATTCATATTTTATTTTACTATAAACACATTCACCACTTATTTCCACTATATTTTTCTTGAAACCTCCTCCCTCGGCCTTTTTGAGGAAATGGGTGAGCACTTCCATGAACTTTTTTTCTCTGTGTATACTTTTGATAAGATACATCTACCTTGCTTACTGTTCTTCTGAGGCCATTACTCTCTCTAATTGTAGTGGTCATGTTCGGTGCTAGTATGCTGAGACCTCTCATCTTCTTGGATCTCTTCGGATCAACATGGACCATCTCCCCCTTTTAGGTACTCCATGGATGCTCCTGCTCACCTCCTTCCGAGCACACAGGATTTGCAGAATTATCAGAGACGACATATATAGACTATTCACCCAGGTTACGTGGACCAACTCCCGAGAGGAGCTACGCCTGAAAATGGCCTTCTACGCCAATCACTTCCTGGAAGTCAGCAATGGACTCATCATTCGGCCCACCTATATCTCCCGTCATTGGATGCATGCTCTTCGCATATCTTTGGGCCAGTTCAGAGTCGGATCCCACAGGCTTCGGGTCGAGAGTGATCACCATTTGGTTCGTTCTGAGAGGATCTGCCAGCTTTGCTCCCTCCAGGAGGTTGAGACAGAGGAACATTTCATCTTCCGATGCTCCATCTATTATGAGATCAGAGGGAGGTTTCATTGTCTCTTCCGTGAACATCCTACGTTCACGACCTTCTTCAGGTATTATGATCAGAGGTGTCTCACTCTCTATTTACAGGAAGCTATTAAGCTCCGTGACAGGGCCCTCCATCCTCCTTCCAAGGAGGCTACTACTCGACAGATCACATCTTTCTTTGATTTGCTCCCGGGTGTGAGGGGCACTAAGCGGGGCATGATCCTAGTGGAGATCTTCTGGCTAGATCTGTCAGGATTAGAGGAGCTTCTTCCTTGACCAGAGATATCCGGATTCATGCACAACCAAGGGCCCCCTCTTTTAGATGACAGACCACTAGGTCCACCCAAAGAGCTCGACATTCCACAAAACATGGGTGTCTCCAATAGTTTCCAGTCCCTGACACTAGATAGCAGCACATCACCAATTTCTTTTCAACTGACCTTGGGCGACAGTCGTGAGGGTTGGTGTCGAGGCCTTTCCCTCCACCTCCCTCTCATCCCTTGTGCTCTCTTCTTCTTCTTCTTCTTCTTCTTCTTCTTCTATTGTTTTTGGAGACCCTCTTGGGTTTTCCCTGTTGTTTCTACTTTGCTTTGTATGGTGCAGTCCCATTGACCTATCTTTGTGGTCACTTGTTGGACATTTAATATAATTATCTTATCTTATCTTATCTTATCTATCTCATATCCTTGCTTGATCATCACCTATTCTTGCCCTCACTTCGGGCATAATATTGTGAAAATCTAGAGGATTGTTTGGAAGTAATAAACCTTATGTTTCGATATAAGTGGTGCAACATTTGTAAAGCTTGTTACTTTTTACAAAGATATCAATTCCCTATATGATTTTATTTCATTAAGACATTTTATGAAACAATGCACGTGCAATCTTTGATTTATGCAGATAAATTCAAGCATCTCATAGATAAACCCATTGATATACTTGTAACGCATCCATGTTTTTAAAATATGGACTCTATTTCATAATTGGAAATAGGAAGAGTAATTGTCCCTTCCTACTAGGCAATGTTTACCACGGGCAAGAGACCTTCATTTCCAATATGTAGAACCAGTGTGTGGAATAGCATAGGCCGGACCTTCGGATTCTACGAGGAACTTGAGAAGAGTTCCCGTGTTCCACATTTCTTCTAATGGACCAAAACATACTACATCCAAAACATAGAGAAAGAACTACACGTGTTGGACCTGTCACTCTTGCGGAGAACACATGGAACTTTAGAACAGTTCCATTAGTTCCATACAAATTTGTATTAATCGATACCATGCATGTCGTAATAGTCATAGATTCGCAGAATGTGGGGAATAGGAGAACGTGAGGAACGTTCCATTGGTTCATTCAAGCACCTCCTTCGCTAAATTGTATATTTATTTGACAGACTTTGTATATTGCAATGTTTTAAGAAAAGCTATTTTTGCATCGAACTGTGCATTGGTAATAACCTCAGTGATGTGACTCGTACATATTTATCCATTCGGCCAACAACACATCTTATACTTAAAAGGGATACGTATTACATCTTAACACTTCATTGGGGCTGAAACATGACTGATGCAATAATTATTGTAAAGAGAAGGTTTCAGACATTGATTTATATTTTCTACTTGTTTTGAGAGACTCCAAGAAGGCTCTGGTGTACTTAGCTCATCAAAAAATATGGTAGGAGGATTATTGAGATCATTGATTTATTCTTCTTTAGATTCAAACACTTGTTTTTCCACTAAAGAATCTAAGATAGAAAGAGATTCATCAACAATTACCTTGATCTCACCGTCTTGAAGCCCTTCCAACAAAGGAGAGAGATTAACCTTTCCTATGTCTCCATGGCGAGAAACAATCTCAACCACCATGGGATCACTTCTTTCCAAATAAGGGATTTCACTTCCAGTGTATGCTAAATTTTTCAAGGGATTTCTCTTTTTCAGGTGTAAATGAAGCCTCAAATAGTTTGTCTTCTTCATTATTTGAAGGAGTATCAAGTTGTCATTCATTAAGGGGAGCAATAAGAAGACATTCATTGGTTAAGTTGAAGTAACATTGAGGATGAAATACCTTGTAATGTGAAGAAACATTAGAAATTACTTTTGGAACTAAAATGTTCTCTTCCTTATTATGAAGTGTCTCAAACTCATCCATTGGTTCTTCTTCAAGTTGTTTTTCCTTCTCATATGCTGCTGACCTCATGTTTTTTATTAAAGGTAAATGGTTTTGGAGGGACCTTACCCAGAGTACAACCAAAGGCTCAACGGCCAAGATGAGTAGTACAGAGCAATGTGGTTTTCCCTCATGTGGTGTCTTTGTACTTCTTTCATTAATTATATGGGCTTGTGATCATCTGTAGGTGCAATTTTCATTTTCTTTCCTCTTACAACACTCTTTTGAAACTTAAGCCACAAATATTTAATTGTAGGATCGTCAGATGTAGAAATTCCCTCCACTCTGTCTATCATTTCCTACACTATTCTTATCATTTTTTCAGATAATACAAGTGCAATGATGGCTTTCTCCTTTGTACATGGAATGTTAGAAATTTCGGGAATGCCTTTCTTACTTATTTGTGTCCAATTGGTTGCATAATTTTAGTCATAATGGAGATAACCTTAATCATGTTTTTGAATTCATACCTCCATAGAAATTTCTCACAAATTGGGTTTTTTCTAGGTTGTCGGGAGCTTGAACATTTTGAATAAGGAGATCTCCATCTTCTTCCCCGTCACTTTCACTGTCACTTGTTGACACGGGCCAATAAGTGTTTATCGTTTTCCTTCATTCCTAATAAGGTTCCTTGATGTGGGAGCGAACGTGTGAAGTTCGTTCCCTAGTAGAGTTGCTAAAAATTGTTAAGCTGGATTTTTGTCCCTAAATATTCCTAATGGAAGCACTTAAAACCACCAAAAATTAGGGAAAATCACCTATCGATAGGGTAATGTTCCTCTACGTTTAAGAGGGGCAATTCCCTCGTATAATGGAGTTTTTGTATTTTTGGTGCTTTTAACCGGAAAACATAAAATGACAACAAAATTGAAAAAGGGAAAGAAA
This sequence comes from Taxus wallichiana var. yunnanensis, assembly GCA_018340775.1. NCBI lineage: Eukaryota > Viridiplantae > Streptophyta > Pinopsida > Cupressales > Taxaceae > Taxus > Taxus wallichiana. Next base: position 457,196,671 of record CM031242.1, on the reverse strand, counting down.
GAGAGAAAAGGGGAAAATAGGAGAATGGGAAATCTACAATGATTTGAAACAGAGAGAATTACATACAATGAGAACCTCTTTGTCTAGCACAAAGGGAAAAATACAATGATAAATGTAAAACTCAATGGAAACACAAAGTCTTTATTGCCTCTAGAATGTGTGGATATGGCACAAATTCCATGTACCTTGACAACGAGCACAAAGGTTAAATCCTAGGGCATCAAGCACACCATGAAGGAGTAGTAGCATTAATGATATCGTCTAATCATAAACAGAATGACAGATTTTATAATTAAATAGAATTAATATAGCACTTGAGAAAAGCATTGTATTCATGAAAAAGGAGGAAATATTGTGTACACAATATTTCCCGAGAGAAGCGAGATAGAGAGTGTCAAAAATTCCCCCTTTACAATTACAACTCGGCCTTGTATAGGCATATGTTTTTAGAAGTAGTTATAAAACTAATTTTAACCTATCCCACCCTTAACCATGAGTTGACTCAACTTAGGTTTTATACAATGTTTTACATAATCGCAATATTTAATTAGTTTGATGAACAAATTAATTAAATGCATTTTAACATTTGAATTGTATATCAGTTCTTCTCTTAGATCCATCATTTTCGATTTTGTTATCTTTTTTCCTATTATCTTCGGCTTTTATTTCATACAATTTTTCTCATAGTAATTGGAAGGCTCGAGCTTTGTTCTTGAACCGAGATTGATCCTTGGTACAAATTATGTAGATTCTTGTATGCTTATGGAAAATATCGACAATAGTTTGAACTTTATTCACATTTTGACCTCCATCTTCTCTAAATCTTGCAATTGTGAGCTCGATAGCCTTGGGATCTATTATCACTTTACCTTCATTGACCCTAGCATAATTAGATCAACAATAATGGAGGACCACGATGAACTCCAAATTCATATTTTAGTTTACTATAAACACATTCACCACTTATTTCCACTATATTTTGCTTGAAACCTCCTCCCTCAGCCTTTGTGGAGGAAAAAGGTGAGCACTTCCATGAACTAATTTTTCTCTCTGCATACTTTTGATAAGATCTCCAGCCCATATCCCTACTTCATCACCACATGTTCCTACCCTCACTTCAAGCATGATATTTTGAGAATCTAGAGGATCACGTGGAAGTAATAAAACCTTATGTTTTTGTTGTAATTGGTGCAACATTTGTAAAGCTTGTTATTTTTCACAAAGACATCAATACCCCGTATGATTTTATTTCATTAAGACATTTTTCAAACAATTCGCGTGTAATCTGTGATTTATGCAGATAAATTCAAGCATCTCATAGATAAACCCATTGATATACTTGTAACGCACCCATGTTTTTAGAATATGGACTCTATTTCATAATTGGAAATAGGATTAGTAATTGTCCCTTCCTTCTAGGCAATGTTTACCATGAGCAAGAGACCTCCATTTCCATCAACAAATCTCACCCGCCAATCATGGGTTCCATTCTTCTCGCCATCTATTAACAATCTTAATTCGTTTTCAAATTCGATAATGGTTGCATAAACATGGGTCAAATATTAGATGGAAATGAAGCTTGACATATTCTTCAGGCTTTGGATTCTTCTGCTTGAAAAATGAGTACACTGCAAACTGTAAAACTGGTGATCAATCCTTTGGATCAATGGGCGTAGGAAACTCTTCAAGTATGGCATACTTCCTTGCTACTTCATTCACAAGAAAACCATAATCCCTGTGACCTTGACTCTTTTCTTGCTTCCTCATAGTTCAGAAACCAAAAGCAAGGGAAATAATGGAAAAATTATACAAAGCAAGGTCATAAACAAATAAACTTGTGGTCAATCCATTGTAATCAGATAAATTCTCTCAAAACACAGAAGATGGTGATCAAAACTGAAATATGACTTTCATAATTCACCACCACCTATGCAACACCCTCAATGTCATCAATGAACATGGTGATATAGTTTCAGAGAATCTTTCCAAGATTTAGAACCATTGCATTGAATAACATAGGTCAGACGTTCAAATCCTTCGAGAAACTTTAAGAACAGTTCCTATGTTCCACATTTCTTCCTATGGCCCGAAACATAATGCAACCAAAACCTAGAGAAAGAACTAATGCGTTTCGATCTTGTCACTCTTGCGGAGAACACATGGAACTTTAGAACAGTTCCATTAGTTCCATAAAAAGCCATCTTAACTGATACCATGCATATCTGACTAGTTAGAGATTTACAGAATGTGGGGAATAGGAGAACATGACAAACATTCCATTAGTTCATTCAAACACCTCCTTCGCTAGATTATATATTTATTTGAAATAATTTTTATTTTGCAATGTTTTAAGAAAACCTATTATTTTCTTTGAACCGTGCATTGGTAATACCTTGGGTGATGTGACCCGTACATATTCATCCATTCGGCCAACAACACATGTTATACTTAAAAAGGGATATGTATTAGCATTAATTTGGAGGTATAAGATAACTAGAGAAACTTTTAATCCCTAGAGTATGATGCTTTGAAACTTAGGATTATTGGTCACAAGAGCCAAAATATACAAGAAAAGATGGGTTTCATCATGATGTTTATACTCAAAGCTCAATATTTAGGTGATTTTGACATAACAATACATGAATTACATGTTTTTGGACTATCCATTTTTTTATTTTCGGGTGACAACATCACACAAGCAACTTCCACATGATCCATGGTCATCTTTCGACTTAGGAAGAATTACAAGAAGGTCAATGTGGGACATTTCAAACATGTTTTTAAAGTTCACACACCCAATCCTTTCATGCCATAATTGAACATTATTACAAGAAGAAGAAGAAAGACAAGATTCAACAACAAATCCTTGAAAAATCTACCTCGTCCATTCTTCTAAAAACCAATAGCAATAATCTTACCAAGCTCATTCTTTACATACCATTTATCTTTTAAGAAGACAACTTTGCAGTTTTCTCTAGCTAATTGAGAACAAGATAAAAGGTTTTTCTTTAAGTTAGGAACAAATAAAACATTACTAATGGTTTCATTTGCTAACTTAACATTACCACAACATTCAGACCAAATAACAAAATTATCTCCTAGATATATATTCTCATGACATTCAACAACATCATAGAGAGATTCATGAATGTATGTCATGTGCCTAGATGCACCACTATCTAGAATCCATTCATTTTTCATTTATTGAAGAAATTTGTATAAAGAGCAATAGTTTTCTCAACCTTATTAGCTTGGTTTTTAGATTGATTTTGATTTCTATTCTTCTTGTTTTTATTGTTGAAGTTCTTATTTTTAACATGATTATGAACCTTATTAGTTTTAGAATAACAATCAGTTGCTTTATGACCAAATTTTCCACATTTAGTACAAGTTCCATCAAACTTAACCTTAAACTTTTTATTATTCCTATTATTTTTAGGATTAAATTTAGATTTAAAGTTTGATTTAGCATTGCTAGTATTATGATTTTTAACAACTTTTTATTTTGGGAGAACAATTCCTGAGAGGCATTCTCTTTTGATTCAAAGTTCTCCATCACTCTTTCTTCTTGAATGAGTAAAAAAAGACAAGGTATCTAAATCAGGTAAATCAAACTCATTTGATATTTAGAATTCAAAATAGAGATATAATTTCTAAATTTCTCATGAATATTAATTTGAATGATAAAATATAACAATTTATCTTAAAACAATTGAAAATCACAACCATCTAACTAAGCCTTAATGTTCTTAATTTTTGCTAGATAATTAATTATCTTTTCATCTCCTTTCATTGGAGTTGTAAACAATTCCATAATTAATTTTATTATCTTAGAAAGGTGGTTTCCTTTATGCATTGTTTGCAATGCATTTATACATCAACTAGAGACTCCATGTGTCCTATATGCAACAAGAATTCATCTTTGATACTTTGCAATAGGATTGACATGGCCTCTTGGGACTTTTGGGAGAAGATGCTCAAGTTATCAGGGGTATCTTGTCTCCTAGTGGGTCTCTTTTCAACACCACTAACCAAATCCCATAGATCCATAAGTATAGATTTAAGCCTAATACTCCAAATACTATAGTTAGTGTCATTCAATAATTGTGATTTATCCATGGAAAAGTTAGAAGAACTAGCCATATTTGACAAAACTTTAGAAAATTTTGAAAAAACTAGTGTTATGTGGGTTTTAATCAGTTGCAGATATCTACGGTTAGAAGAAATTAACTTTTGCGGATTTTAAACACACTTAATACTAACTTGCAACTTATTAAAAACACTAAAAAAATGTATTAAAACCAAGAAGGGAGGTAAAACACAATGCACTAGCCGCAAGGCAAGGTGATAGAGAAAGAGTTATAGAATTTTCAAATTTTGAAAATCCATGGAACAAAAAAATAATGTTTCATAGAATTATAAAAATGAAGATTTCTACAAGTTTGATAAAAAAATTAAAAAATATATGGATCGAATAAGGAGAAGTTGCACTGTAAAGCACCAAAAACTAGTCGTAAATATTTATAAGCCAACACATAAGAAGTTATAACTTATCCAAGTTTATAAGTTGTGAACAAAGAAATAGTGTTTCACGGGTTTTGAACTTTTAGTGTTCTACTGAAATTCTAAGGCAAGAGTCGTGAAACAAAGGAATCCATATAACAAGAAAAATGAAATACATGCAACAAGAAAATGCAAGTCATAGAACAAAGGAGTCTGCATAACAAGAAAATGCAATCCCGAACAAAGGAATATGTGCAACAAGAAAATGCAAGCCATTTGAACAAAGGAATCGCGTAACAATAAAATGCAAGTCGTGGAACAAAGGAAAATGTGCAACAAGAAAATATAATATGTAGAACAAAGGAATATATGTAATAAGAAAATTCATGTTGCGAGAACAAAGGAATCCCACAACAAGAAAATGCAAGTTGCAAAACAAAGGAATCCACATAACAAAGAGAAGTCTCATGAAACATAGAAATAAAGTCCGCATAAGGAAAAAGGTCCATGGAAACAAGAAAATTAAGTTTTTATAGGTTTTAGAGTTTTTAGAGTTCCACAGAAAGATAAATAGTTGCGGAACAAAGGTAAGACCACGAAATGCTTAAAAACAACACAAGACCTAAGAATCCGCAATACACAAACATGTCACAAAAGACTTGAAAATCCATGCAAGTCTTGAAAAAACCGCATAAAACACACAAAAGACCATACAAGGCTCAAAAAAATTGTGCAACACTAAAATATGTCACGCAAAGACACAAAAAGTTGCGTAACACCGTGAAAATTTGTGAAACGCACAAATAGGCCGTGAAATTTGAAAAAATGTTGTGCAAGATTGTGAAAGGCCGCATAACACTAAAAACAACGCACAACACCTTGAAAAACTATTGAAGTCATAGAAAATTCATGATAGTTTGCAAAAATTTGTGAAACAAGGAGGAAACCACGAAAGACTTAAAAAGACACAATAAGAAATTAAGCCCCATAATAAGTAGACATGTCGTGAAACATTCAAATATGCCACAAAACATAGATTAAACTATGAAAAAATAGGAAAAACTTAAGGAAGGTTGCAGATGATCAAAAAACACAAATCCAATCACTCCAAAAGATGAGGAAAGGAAGAAACATAAGTACACACAAGGTTTTGATCTTCCAAACTTAATTTGACTTTTAAAACTTCTAGAATAACAAGGAATTGGAATTTTACACCTGTAGATCATGAAAAAGTTGGAAAGCACATAATTACACCATGGATTTTTAGAATTTCAAGTTACCTTCTTGAAACAAATCTATAGAGGATCTTACACCTACAAATCAAGTTTATCATGCACAACCACAAACATCTCACTCTGATACCATATCAAGAAATGCGGGGATATATAATACAATAGATTTATATATCCACCAAAATAAACAAGGAAAAATTATAGTTTATGATTGAACAACAAGTTAATATGAATTATATCACAATATGAATTAGATATTAGATTGCATGCATAAATATGAAAGTAAATGAACACAACACAACACAAGAACACAAGATATAAGTGGGAAAACCATGAGAGGTAAAAAAACCCATTGAAAAATCACTTATCTTTATTAAGAATAAATATTCACCCAACACTCCCACTATTTCATAAGATCCACAATTTTTACACCTTCATGGATCTTCTAGATTGTTCACACTTCTTGCTTATATATTGCTATATCATTTTCATTACCGATCTCTAATGAGATCACCTTGTTTTATACAAGACGGGTAACCAATTTGTGTCACTCTTAATTCGACTCAGTTCATGCTTATATTTTAAATTTAATTCATAAGTCATGACCGTTAGTCTTTGGTGGTTTTCTATTAAGTCATTTTCTCGCTTAATATTACAACCCCAACACATTTGTTATCTCTCCCCTACTTGTTTATTTCTACACATTGATGTGTCGTCACATTTTGAATATAAATACACAAAATTAGTACTTAACCCCTACTTGTCATGATACAACTTCTAAATTTCACTTACCTTCATCTTGTCCAAAATCTTATAGTAAGGTTAAGATGTAATTTTTAGTCATGGAAGACTTGTATAGTCTTGGACAAACACATCCTCCAACTTTCCTTTCAACTTGATTATATTTGTTGGGTCTTTTATCCCCCTAGTTCATCCTTATCATAATAATTTACCTTCAAAAACCTATATAATCAAGATAACATCACCTCATTAGGAACTTAGCAATCACACTGACACTCTCATGAGATCATATTGCAAATACTAGCACAAAAGGCACCCAATACTCCTTAAATATTCCCAAAGCTTATGCACATCCACTAGGACAACCACTATTATAATTTTGAATCACTCAACCAATTCAAGGAGTTTAGCTTCCTTCATTTCCAAACACTCAAATATCTCAATCCATTGTCTTGGCAAGAGCACAATCATCTCAAGCATGGTCAAAGTGGTTAAAGTTTCCAATTAGCTGCATTCATATAGATATTACATGCTAGGTGGAGAACTATGTGTGGTTTGAGGCGTTTCAAAGTAGTGTTAAATGCATGGTGCATAGATTACACTTCAACCCAAGCACTAACCTTCTTGTGATGCCTCTTACCCTTAGTTAGGGTTTGAGTTTGATTCATTGATTTCAGATGGTTTTGAGATTGTGCAACACTTAGGGTTTGAAAATGACATATTTATAAACCACCAAAGGGCACATCAAGTTACAAAATCTCGTTCCAAACAAGTCCAATACCATCTAGTAGGTCCATGACCACCATACAACCAATCCTGGAAAAGTTATACGGTTTATACCAAGGCATTTTCTAATCGCAATCACAAGAATAAAGCATTTAAAGGTTCATTGTTTCCAATTTTTCTAATCAATGCACCCAAATCTATCTTGTATCACTTTGTGTAGATAAGTGTGTCTTCTCTCTTTTGTACTTGATTTTGTAACATATTGTAATAATTAGTTTCAAGTATTAATGCATTATTTTGATATTGCATGGTTAATGTTGGAAGTTAATTAATTAGAATAACCCCTTATAACGAACCTTACATTCCTTTTTATTGTTGTGCATTTGCATGACAAAATACTTAATTTTAAAATGGTATAAACAAATTCTTACTAATCAATATTAAAACATCTACATTGCTAACTTGATAGCTTTGTCGTCACATACCTTCCAAGAAAATATTCTATCAAGTTTTGGCTTAGCGAATCAATTTCTAACAAAGACATCAAAGGAAGGGTCGGCTCGGTCAAACTGTGCACCTCAACAATAAGTTCATTCATGGGGCCATTCCCAACCATATTATACGACCTTAATTAAAAGTCTTTAAAATTCTCCATGAAAGTCTCGATTAAAAAATCACTAAATTATTTTCTTGCATGACATGTATACAACGCTGCACTATTACAAAAAAATAAAACAAACCTTCACCGTTCATATTTTAACATGTATTTTCTTTCACATCCATTTTTAAAAAATATGATGGATAGTAATATTGAAGTGCACTAAATGAAACAATGTATTTTATTTTATATCCATTTGGCAGAAAAAATATCATCAAACACAATAGAATAGTTTAGCAAGTGGTGCAAAAACATCATAACAAAAACTCAAACTTTTTACGATTTCTCAAAAAAATCAAAAGAAATTTTTTTTTGAAAATGCATCTCATATCCGCAATTATAAAATAATGGAGATCATTCACCATTTACATAGTAACATGTATTTTATTTCACATTAATTTCATAGAAAAATGGTGCACAACAATATTGGAGTGTACCAAATGGACTTCCATCAAACACAATAGGCAAAATTCCAAAACCTTTTCATAATTTTTTGTAAACAAAAAAGTTATAGTGTTATATAAATTCATTTCCATTATAGTCTTTACAAAACAATAGAAATTCAAACACACAAAAAACAAAAAAAAACCCTTGTTATTTACATAAACATGTATTTTTTCCACATCCATTTTCAACAAAAAAATGGCCAAGATCATAATTGGATCCTACCATAGCAAACAAAAATGTGTATTTTCTTTCACACCCAACTTGTTTGATGTATTGCCTGCAATGAAAATCAAGAGTTGATTTTAAAAGATATAATATAAAACCACATATTTCATACCACATTGTCGTCTATGCAAAACAAAAAAATACAAATACATGCAAACAAATCAAGCCACCTCCATCTACCACCAATGTCATTAAAATAAATGCATCAAAAAGCAATACCACAATAATAACATCAAAATGATATCCTATTGGCTATTGAAAGAGAATGTGATAGCTTAGTAAGGTTATTAACTAGTCGGTGTTTCTTTCTTTTAAGTTCAAATATTTGTTATATTAAATATTAACCTTGTTGTCTTCTTGTGCTTAAGGTCCATGTACCAACTTAGGCTAAACTTAGACATGAAGAGGATTATCCATAACTTAATCTCAGTTGAGCATATGTACATTAAACGTCATGGAGTAATGAAGAATGCATTTAAAGGATGTGCATTTGACCATGTATCTTACATGCAAATGTTACTTCACGTGGCTCTAATGGAGAAGTTAATCATGTTCAAGATGAGAAGGTTACTCATGTTCAAGAGAAGCAAGCTAATTATTCTTGTTATTCTCAAGTTTCTTTTTTCTTTTTCAATTTCGTACTTGTTGGTGAAATATTTTGTCAAGTAAAAAATATGGGGTTTCCCACCAACACTCTGGGACTAAGTCCTTCCTCTTGAGAATGGGGAGGCTTCCATTTGTTGAAAACTAGAAATGCTAAACACTTATGCTATTTTCTAGGTAGTCGGAGACCGAGAGATCACATAGGAAATAGTGTTTGGAGGAAAAGAGTATGAGGTAAGAAAAAGAGAAGGGAAATGGGGAATGGGTTTTGGGTAATGTAGACACAAAATCACACACTTGGGTACATTTCTAGGTCCATAAACACATACATTCATATGATTCTTAAGCGAGAAAACTAGTAATTGACAACTATCTTTGGCCTCTTTGCTTTGTTTTTGGTTTTCTTTTTGGTCTTTTACACCCTACAACCCAGTTGGTACTTTATTGCTTTATCTTTCATGACTTTGGACACGAACACCCAGTGCCCTCGACCCCTTTAGGCACTGTCGACATTAAAATTTTCCTCGTAATTTCTATTTTATTAATGTATGTATTAGGAATAGGATGTTGTTAAGTATAATTAGTAGTGGCGTCATAGAAGATAACGGCGCGTCGATGGTGCCGCCAATAAAGTAGAGTACGAATGATCAAAGTAAAAAAGGAATGTTGTGGTAAAAAGTAAATATTTGTCGTAAGTGGTCCAGTAATGTTAAAATGTCAAAGTTGGGGTAAGTAGAGAAGTAGGGTCTACATGATTAAGAATTAGAAATATTATATTTGTAATAAGGACAAAGAGTGATGTCATAAATATTTTGTGTATTTTATTTGTAGAAAAGTCTAAAAGGTGGAACCCATGTGAGATGATAAGGTTTATCTTATCTTAGAAGATAAGCCTACATGTAAAGGAAAGAGTTTAGGCATGAAATATGATTGGGTGGAAGAGATTTCCTATACTATCTTAGAGATAGGTGGATAATCGAATTCCTATAAATAGAGAGGCCATCCCCTCTCATTTATCATAGAGCAAAGTTGTAATAATTATTCTATGAATAAATGATTCTTCGTGAATGTGTGTTAAGGAAGTCATTAAGAGGACTAATTGTGAAGTTTCTCCCATAACCATTATTGGAATCAAGTGGAGTTGGTAACACTTGGAGTAATTCATGGGTGAGATTGTAATAATTCCATGTTAATAATATATTTTACGGTTGTATTTGATTTGTCATCATTCTTTTTTTGTCATAGTCGTGGTATTTTTGTGTTATGTTTGTTGTTGTGTTTCCAAATTACTACCACCAAACCAAAAGTTGTGCATTACTAAAATAATCATAGACGAGGAGTTCAGGTGAAATATTATCGAGTGTCGGATTCGTGTTGACATTTTGGTTCCGTTGCAGGACCATTCCTCGTTGGTGGATTTTCTAGAGAGATATTCCCACTTAGTCAGAAAATATTTGGAGGGTAACGTTGTTTTTACTATGCATAGTAATTACCATGGTAAAGTCACTTTTACCGTGAATAGTATTTACCATGATAAAGTCACTTTTTACCATGACTAGTATTTCTTTATAACTTCACTTTTTACCGTGAATAGTGTTCCTCCTATTCAGAACTTCATTTTTAGTAGAATAGTGTTTACCCGCGATAAAATCAATTTTTACCGTAGTAAGTCAAGATACCGTGGTCATTCCTATTTTCTTGTAGAAACATGTAAAGTCACTTTCTATTGTAGTGAGTCCAATTATTTGTGCACATAAGTCTTACCTGATTGTACTTGTGAGTTGGTATTTCATCGTGGTTACATTTAAAAACGGAGAAGATTCCTATTTTTCGGCTCACTCTAATGAAGATGCTTCCTCTTTCATTCAAGAGTTTAAATGATCTTGCATTTATAATGGCCTCATAAGAAGGGAACAATGGACTCTGAATTTTTTTTTTCATACCTTTTGGATGGTTCATAAGCACTTAGGTGGTTTGAAACACTAGGTGATAATGTGAAAAACTCATGGGATTTATTAACTAAAAGTTTTCTTGAAGAATTTGGTGAACAATGAAATATGTAGATCTCATGATCGAGATCACAAAGCTAACTCTCCAAGGAGAGAAGGAGAAGATAAGAAATTATCATGCTCGTGAGAGCTAAGGAGGAAGCTTAGGATCGGAAGGAAGGATTAGCAGATGGGTTGATGAATGGCATGGATAATCTCCTCTGTAAGACTTCATTCTTGGGATGAAGCTAGAGATCGGACAACGATTGAAGTATGACCACCCAACTACCATTGAACAAGCAAAGGAGATTGCAAGAAGGTAAGAAGAAAGCATGGAAGAGGAGCCCAAAGAAATTATTGCTAAAGTAGAGCCTACACCAGCACCTTTGGTCAGAATCCACAACCACTCTCATGAGCACAAATCTTTCTCTAGTACATCTTTGAGTATGAAGACCATGTGGGAAGATGTCATTAACTATTAATCTTCAGGAAAAGAATTTAGTTATCGGGGAGGAGATAGAGGTCCAAAAAGAAATATTTCTAAAGTCGTGTGTTATGGTTGTTATAAAAGGGTCATTATAAGTATAATTGTCTAGATAGAGACTACATGGTCAAGAGATAATGATAAAGGAAAAGCACCTGTGAATTCTTTTGATGTAGTAGATAAGAGAATAAATAATGAAGTAGATGTGTTTGTAACAAAAAGAAAGAAAGAAAAAGATAACCAAGATGGAAATGATCCTAAGAAGATGAAAGGATAAACTAGTAAGAAACATAGGAGAAGAAAGTTGGGTGTGCGGGATTTTTGATTTCACGGGGACAAGGACCATACTCCATCTTATAATATCTGTCTAAAAGGCCTGCAAATATTACATATGGTCAACTCTTGGTTATGTATTTTGAGAAGAGACAGGAGCTACGAAGTGGACTTAATGCTCAACAAAGGAAGGAGGTTGAGGTCCCTATTTTGAGGCAGAGACAAATCCCTATGCCCACAAGTTGAGGTATTATGTAATGGTATTTCAATTCATGATGTCTTAGTTGATGAGGTCATTGCAGATTAATGTAATGACCTCAGTCTCCCAGTAATGAATATGTTGGGTTTAAAATTGATCGCCCTCAAAACTTATGTTAAGGTCATTAAATAAGGGAAAAACTAAACCGAGAAGGTATAGTTTCAAATGTGGCAATATCTCATTGTTATGGGTGTTGTATGTGTGGTAGACTTTCGGGTGATTAAAAATGGTATTGTTGCGTACCCAATGTTGTTGGGAAGACCATGGATAAGGAGAGTTCATGCAAGAAACTCTGGAATGAAGACTTCGTGACCCTTGGATGTGATAGAGAGACTTGAAGATAAACGTGATTCCTCGGTATCATAAGACGAGAAACTATGGATTCAAGTGATGAAATCGATGATTGGACATCCTCTTATTACTCTAGTACTAGTGAAGTGGACACGAGAAGATGAAGAAAGTGAGGTTGATGTTTCATCATGGATATCGTTGATCCACACCGACTCATGAACCCATAAAATTATGTGAAGAAGAAATTGATGATTGTTTCCAACAAATAAAGATTGGTGATGTTGTGATGGAAAATGAGAAGGAATCCTACCTCTAGCTCTTTCAAGGTACATACACCTATTCACTTTTGATTACAAGTAAATCCGTCAAGTAAGTTGGGTAGAACATTCTATTGAGTTGGTAGATGGTCTTAAGCCCATAAAGAAAATGCCATATAGAATGAATCCTAATTTTTCGAAGGCTGTAAAAGAAGAAATAGATAAGTTGCTTGATGCATGATTCATATTTGTTGTGGAGAATTCGAGAATGAGTTTCTCTCATTGTGATCTCAATAAAAAGAATGGGAAACTACACATTTTGTTGATTATAGGAAGCTCAACAAGGCAACAAAGAAGGATCATTACCCTCTTCCATTCTCGGATCGGATCTTGGACGAAGTATGCCATGAGTCTTTATAGTTTCTTTGATGGATATAGCGGATACAACCAAGTTCATATTATTGGCTAGATTTTCTACATAGCATCAAACCTAGGCAAATCATGAGACAAATCTCCTTCATTTAACCGGTGAGGCTCCGTGTCAAATTTGTCAATTTAAGTATGCTAATATCTAAAGGGGTTTTACTTTAACTACTCTAGTTCATGAACCATAATTGAACGATTACGGCAAGTAAGCTTGTTTTAAAGAAAGAAAAGTTATAGAGGAAGGTAATTACATAAACACGAAGAAATGGGGAAGATGTGCATCCCAATCAGGTATATAGCAGAGCTGATTGCATGCACATAAAAGAATCCAATAGATATAAACACACGAATTATAAAACAAAGGTGGCTCTAGATCCGGATCTAAAATGACACAAAGTTTATTAAGAGATCTAAGATTAAAAGCAAGAAACACAGTACACTGTGACACAAAGTTCTCCGGAAACCTACTCCTTTGTATTCCTTTGCTCCAAGTGGCTCTTAGGGGTTCAACACAAAGTCTAGAACACAAGATTGCTACTTACAAATTCTGATCCTTAACCCGAAGGTTCTTCCTCTACTTATAGAATGTAGAGGGGCAATTACAAGTTGGAAGCTTTAGTTGAACTGGCACATGTGGAAGTCGGAGGAAAGAAACAACTAGCAATCTCCATCTTGGAATTCCTCTTTGCATGACATGTATGATTTGCAACTGAAAATAGAACCTTCTATTTTGCACGTCGCCACCTATCTCCAAGTAGTTGACTTTTTCAAGTAATGGCTTTTAAACCAATCACTTAAGTTGTATAATTTAATTGATCGCTTAATTACTTTGTTGGAGGAAAGAAGAAGGAAGATGAAAGCTGCAGTCTTGTCCTTTTTCATGTTTGCATACGGTGATTCAAACTAGATCCTAAATTAGAAGCGGTGTTAGATCTGGAAGTGGGTAGAAAGTGGATGGAAGAGAATACAGTGGAATTGGGAATTTTGCCTTTGCCTTGTCTTCTCTTTTATCCTTGGAGCTTTTGCAGTTCTTCTCCGTACATGCATCGTCTGCAATGTTTGCCGTAGATAACTCATCATCCTTATTTTTAATTGATATGAGCAATTAAAAATCCTGAAAGCACTCTCGGTGAATGAAAATTCAATGAAGGCTTAAATGGAAGATGGGAGCATTTGCACAAGATCTTGGAAGGAATTTTCCACACCGACTTCTTCACGGGTTGCATTCGAAACAAGAGGATGAAGCCTTTGTCTTGGAAGATTTTGCAACTATGAGATCGGATCGGATCTGCGTATATGGATATGGATCTACATCGCATCTGGATATGGATCTGCACTGACGCATAACAAACTTTAGCAATTGGGCTATGGATGGAAAAGCTGCTGACTCGAATAATTCCACTGTTTTTAATCTACACGCATGAGTGAAGTTTCTCTTGCACGCATGAGTGAAGTCTTTCTTGCTCTGGATCTGTCTATCAATTCAGCAAGAGGTTCGAGCCTAGATCCGTGTCTCTAATATCTGTAAATTTGGAAGTGATGCATGACTCCGTTGTGCTTTCTTTTTCATCTCTCTTCGCCATGGCTTTGTCTATCTTTGTCTGAATAATTCTTTTTCTTCTTACTTGGCCGGATTTCTTCAAAACTAGTGTAGATCTGGATAATCCTTCAAATTCGGAGGAAATATTCAATGTATTGGACATTGATATAAGTTCCTTTTCTTTTGAAAAACACCTATAATAAATTCCTTAGCTTTTGTAACACTTATGTAAACAATTATGCAGAATTTTAATTATAAAAAGATCAACCTCCTTCAAAGCATGGGCCAAATTTGGAAGCTTTTAGCCTTGTTGCCACCTTACAAACGAAAGCAAAATCCTTCTTCAAATGTCTTGTTTCCACCTTGCCTGAGCAAAATCCTTCTTCAAATGGGGGCGCACTTTTCCTCTTGGCTGTAATTCTTTACCTGTGAATTAAATAATTCACCCGTATGGCTGCCCATGCTTATATAACCCTCACATGATTCTATAATTAATAATTGCCCTAACAATTAAATGTAATTAATTAATTAAAAATCAAGCTCTTCTCTTTTAAATATAGCATGTTTAAGGACAGCCATCCAATCAATTAAATTAATTCAATTTAATCATCCACACTTCACTTCACTTAAGCTTCACAGTGTGTTTTGACCATAGCCACTTTGAAAATAGGAATTAATATAATCATTACTTTAATACTTTAAAAGTATTAATTCCTTCTCAAAGGGGCTGCATTAAATAAATTAAATTTATTTAATTTTGGAATTATATTTTAAATTCCTTTTGTTCACTTCCCTTTGTTGAATTTTCCACAACCCAGGTGCGAAATTGGGTGAATAAATATTAACAAATATTTATTTAATGCATTATTATTCACCCAAGGTGGGTCGCACTTTTTGCATAATAGAATTCTATTTTTAAGAATTTTTCACAATGGGATTCTTTACCTGCAAGAGCAGCCCCGAAAATCCCATGATCCACTTAAGTGATTTGACTTTGTGACAATGGGATTATTTACCTGCATGGCAGTGCACATAGATAAAATCCCATGATTTCACTTAAGTCACTTTTCTTTATTTCACCATGGAATTTTTACCTGCAAGGAAAGCGATAAATTTCTACTGTCTTTGACCTCTAACTTTCCCACTTTGTAGCTTAAGTGAATTTTATATCATGGGAAAAAGTACTGCTGCAAATGCACCGCCCGTGTACAAAATTCCCACCTACTAATTGCTTGTATTTTCCCATCAAAGCTTAAATCCTTTGTTTTTCAAAAATGCGCGTGACCCCCGCAGGGCTTTTCCGTGCACAACTTCACTTTTCCCTAAAGTGATCCGGACCTCCGATGGTGACTTCATCCTAGGGCATAATGTGTGTATATGTTTTTATTTGCTCCAGAGCTAAAAATCGGGCTTACGGCAAAGGATATGTTCTAGAGAAATTTCACGAGAAAACAAAAGCGGACAACACCAAAACACGAAAAACGCCAAAAGTTACAAATAAAGCCCAAAACTTATTCCAAGTTAAAACCCTTTTGAGTACAGAGGAATAATGACATGTTCGATCATAACAGAGTTAAAGCGAGTATGCAAATAGCCTCATACGGGGCTCAAAATAATTAAATACAAATTTCTTGCAAACAAATCCGGATTTGAGAATATAACAATTTTGGGCATCGGGTATTTCACAAAAAAGGCTAATATGGCTCTTTGGGAATATCTTGTCAATACAAGAACTTTTAGGCAATAAAAACACAAAACGACCCATTATTTTAAAAATATGAAAAAAATTTAGATGGAGTGCAGTGATGCAGATTTCGAGGATGAAATCCGGGTGACACCACGTATAGCGGAGAAAGATCGGTGAAAGACCACGTTCACCACTCCTTGGGGAACGTTTGTTTATAGAGTTATCCCTTTGGGTTGTGTAATGCTCAACAACGTTCCGACATTTGATGAATAGGGTGTTTGAACCCTACATTTGGGAACTTCATCGAGTATTTCTCGGATGATTTTTACATCTGTATGGGAGCAAGATGGACCATTTGCACTTGAGATGGAGACTGACATTTCAAAGGTTAGATGAAGCAAAAGCCTCATTAAACCCTACTGAAAGTGTGTCTTTGGATGTTTAAACGATTTTTTAGGGCATGTTGTATCAGGAGATGGTATTGGTATTGATCTGATAAAGTTTCAAAAATCAAAGAGTTACCATTTTCTATTAATAGAAGTAAGTTGAGATCATTTTTAGGCCATGTGGGTTCTTATAGAAGGTTCATCAAGAATTTCTCAAAGATTGCTGACCATTAACCGATTCTTGAAGAAGGATGTCACTTATGAACCGGGAAATAAGGCGCATGAAGCTTTTGAACAAGCTGAATGAAGCTTTGGTGTCTTCACTGTTTTAAAGAATCGGATTGGAGCAAGCCATTCATTATGTATACCGATGCCTCGGATGCAAGCACTAGGAAGTACTACGAGCAAAAGGATGAAAAGCAGGAATGATCATCCGGTTTACTTTGGGAGGTTGGAACAAATGAGCAGTCATTGAGGTAAATTATATGGAATCGAAAAAGAGACTCTAGCTATCATTTTTGTTGTAAAGAAGTTTAGAAATTACTTCTTAGGGCAGAAATTTATAGTTGTATGAGATCATCAGGCTCTAAAATATATTGTAAATAAGCCTAACCCATCATGGAGGATAGCAGATGGATAGTTTTGCTACAAGAATTTGAATTTGATATTATATATAGGCGAGAAAGAAGCATGTCAATGCGGATGCACTCTCTCGAGCCTATGATGGTTTAGGTTCATCTTGTGATGATGATGATTTCCCGGATGCAACATTGTTATCCCTTGACATAATCCCTAGTGAATACATAGATATTTGGAATTATCTAAATGAATTCAAGTTTCTGATGGTGCCAATGCAAAGACTTAGAGGAAGATTACTCAAGCTAGTCGTCCATATTAAATTCTGCATGGAGTATTATTTGAATAGGACTTGATGGACGATGATAAGAGGGCGGTTGGACGTGATCAAGGGAAGGAGCTGATAGAAGAATTCCATAATGGTACATGTGGAGGACACTTCTCTGGATAACTTATAAAAGCAAGAAGGATCTTGGATGCAAAGGTTATCACTTGCCTACTCTTTTTAGATATTGTTATAATTATTGTAAGACATGTGATATTTGTCAAACACATGGTAGCTCCCAAATTAAAGGTGACAGTAAGACTTCATCACTCTATTATGCCCTATTCTTCCACTTGGTCCCTTTGAAAAGTGGGGAATAGATATTGTAAAATCCACTTCCAACTACCCCACGCCAAAATAAGTATATTGTAGTTGCATTATTATTTAACCAAGTGGGTTGAAGCTAGGCCATTGAAAACAACTTCCATGGATGAAGTGGCAAGCTTCATATATGAATGCATTGTCACCAGATTTGGATGCCCATTAGAAATTGTAATAGATCAAGGAAGCCACTTCATTAATGAGGTGGTAGAAGCCCTAGTCAACAAGTTTTCTATTAAGCACATGAAGGTAACAACATAAAATCCAAACACAAATGGACAGGTGGAACGAACAAATTTTGTGTTGTGTCAAATTCTAGCAAAAGATGCGAGCCTTGCAGGTACATAAGTGGGATAAAATGATTCATAAAAAGTATTGTGGGTATATAGGGCAACATCAAAGTTAACAAATGAGGACACTCCCCATTTCGGTTGAGCTTTGGCTTATGGCATTGATCCAGTTCTTCTTATTGAGTTTGATATTCCCACTTTGTGAGAGTTATGAAAAATGAAAGGATGGATGAAAGTGATTCAAGAAAAGAAAGGTTGGTACATCTTCATTTGCTCGAGGAAATGAGGAAATAGCGAAGGATACAAGCTATAAGAAGAAAATGAAGCGAAGGAATACTTTGATCAAAATATCCATTGGTCTCCATTTCATGTGAATGACTTAGTTCTAGTATATGATTCTAGATACAAAAAAAAAGAAGACAGAGAAAATTTCTTCCAAAATGGATGGGGCCCTACAAAATAGTAGTAGTGCATGAAAATGGTACATACCATTTGGAGGAATTGGATGGTACTCCCATTATGAAATGGGTCGACCATGACAAGTTAAAGATTTTCCAAGCACCGGCTTCATTATGTCCATAAGAGTCTACTCCAAGGACGGAGTAGAAGCTAGGAAGGGGAAAATATTGACACTAAAATTTTCCTCCGTAATTTCTATTTTATTAATGTATGTATTAGGAATAGGATGTTGTTAAGTATAATTAGTAGTGGCGTCTAATAGAAGATAACGATTCCTTGGTTCAGTCATGTTCGATGGTGCCACCAATAAAGTAGAGTACGGTAATCAATCAAAGTATAAAATGAATGTTGTGGTAAAAAAGTAAATATTTGTCGTAAGTGGTCCGGTAATGTTAAAATGTCAAAGTTGAGGTAAGTAAAGAAGTAGGGTCTACATGATTAAGAATTAGAAATATTATATTTGTAATAAGGACAAGGAGTGATGTCATAAATATTTTGTGTATTTTATTTGTAGAAAAGTCTAAAAAGGTGGAACCCATGTGAGATGATAAGGTTTATCTTATCTTAGAAGATAAACCTACATGTAAAGAAAAGATTTTGGCATGGAATATGATTGGCCGAAAGAGATTTCCTATCCTATCTTAGAGATAGGGTGGATAAGCACAATTCCTATAAATAGAGAGGCCATCCCCTCTCATTTATCATAGAGCAAAGTTGTAATAATTATTTTATGAATAAAGGATTCTTTGTGAAGGTGTGTTAAGGAAGTCATCAAGAGGACTAATTTGTGAAGTTTCTCCCATAACCATTATTGGAATCAAGTGGAGTTGGTAACAGTTTGGAGTAATTCATGGGTGAGATTGTAATAATTCCATGTTAATAATATATTTTTAAATTGTATTTGATTTGTCATTATTTTTTTTTCATAGTACTGTGGTATTCTTGTGTTATGTTTGTTGTTGTGTTTCAGATTACTACCACCAAACCAAAATTTGTGCATTACTAAAATAATCATAGCACGAGAGTTCCCAGTGAAATATTATGAGTGTCGATTCAGTCGTATTTGCACCCCGACCTCTTTCTATCTTACTTGCTTCTTTTGGGCCTCGTTTATCTTTTAGGCATCTTATTTTCTTATAGGTCGGACTTTTAGTTGTCAATTACGAAATTCAACAAGGAATCATATAAATACAAAGCTATGTGACCAAAATAAGGGACCAAGCTCTAAGCATCTATTATCACCACCTAAGGTTGCATCCAAAGGCATCTAAGAGCATCAAAGGCATCCATCTAACACTCACACAAGGGACAAGGGACTGCATTTTCTACATACACGCATAGGAGGGGAAGTTCATTTTACCATCCACACATCTATTTACATTGGTACATCTAGTTATTGCCCATTATCACGTGCACTTACACAAGGGCTTCCTAGGGCATGATTTCTACACACACACACACACAAGAACTACATGGAGTCTGATATGTAGTGCGGCGCTCGGTCATAAACTATGTTAGGTGACCACCAAGGTCAATGTGACTCCCATATTGTATCTTTTCTTTTTGGGATTTGATGTAGTTTGAGGGTTTTGCAAATTATATTATCTTTGCAGGTTACAAGAAAATTCAGCAATCATCCAACAACATACAAGTGGCCAAATGTGAAGGTAGCAACTACCTTGTGAAAAAATAAAAATTAGTTTGAGCTTACACTTGCAGTCCACAAGTGCCTAACAAGGGTCCCCGACACCTGGCACCCTAGTCTTATTCCCGACGCCCTAGTCCTGACTCATCTAACAGTTCTAGGATTTTCTTTATTTGAACGGCATTGCTCCTCCTATTCATCACTCTTCCGGTCGAGAATACTTCAGATCAAGTGAAAAATCAACTAAGTCTTCTACTCTCTCTCTCTTGCACTTAGGGTTTCATATATCTTTAGCTTATTGTTTGTGTCAGATATGTACTTTAGCATTTAATTATCATATGTGACTCTGTAATTAGGGTTTAATATAATTCTATATTTGTTAAATAATTTGGTGAACCCTTCATTCGAACACTCTCAAATTTTTCTTTCTTCTTCTTACTTCAATATCATAAGCTTCCTCTCACCATGGATATCTCCATTTATTATTTCTTGCAAGCTAATCCTAAATGTAAGGCTAAAATCAACTCTCTCCTAGCTAATACTTAAATTCCAGGGTAATTCCTACTAATACTTCCTTGACCATATATATCAGTTATTCATTGATGTGTTTTCTCAACACCTTACTTTCCCATCTGATGTAGTTGTCACTCTTTTTGTTTATGACAATGATCCTCCTCTTTATATTGATGTTTGATCCTTAACATAGACACTAGGTGGGTACTAATTGATAATGGATCTGAGCTCAATCTTTGTAATATTACATTTCTTCGATAACTTGGCCTTTCCTCAACTAATCTCAGTCCAACATCTATTTCTATTCTAGTTATGATTCTTTTGCACGACCATGCATGGGCCATATCACCTTACCTATCACAATTGGTCCAAAAACCGTCCCTACAAGAGTATTCTTTGTTATCAATGTCAAGCTCAATATAATTTCTTACTTGGTAGACCATGGTTTCACACTATGCAAGCAACACCTTCTATATTTCATCGATGTGTTAAGTTCATACATGATGCTTGTGCTTATATTGTTCTTACTAACCGTGACCCATTCAAATATTGCACTCTCAACCCACTCACTACTCTCCCTACTCCATTTCTCTATCACAATGCCAGTCATCCCTATAATCATCTTACATATCTCATATATGATTATTACATCACGAAACCTCCTACCCCCCCTACCACCGACATGATTCGTCTCAAGGATCCATTTGTGCATTGGACACCATGCCATCTGCTTCATCTCTCCAAGAACACTTTGTGTGAGACCCCCTCCTACTAATGCTATGGTAATTTTTTAGGGGTATGTCCATACATTAGATGTCATACCACCTTCCTCATCTCTCCATGAACAAATTACATTAGTGCTTCCTCCTTTCACATGCACTCTTTTCATCAAGAAGTATTGTTGGCCTCACATTCCATTTGATCCTACTAGTTTAGATATTATTTGTACACATGATGGTTTAGCTCGGCTAGGATTCACACTCATTGATCTCCTCCCTCCACCTCATTCTCCTCACCTCTATCATGGATATGTTCGCATTACTACTACTTATGGCCTTCATGTATTCCATCTATCAGTCTTTGTTGCGCGCACTTCTCCACTTACTCTTAGGAGTCTTGGCTTGACTACATTGGTGGCATTTTAGATCCTAATCATATTGATATCACATTTCCCATGCCTTTCGGTCATGTTTCTATTTGCAATGATTCATTTCTTAGCTATACACAAAATCTTACTCAACTTTGGTATACACATGGTTGTCCACTACCACCTTTCACTAATGAAGAGTACGCAATAGGCATGTACAATTTATGTCACAATGGCTCTTTATATGATCAACCCCATATTGTTGCTTACAAGTCTATGATGCTTCTCCATTTGGCTTCGACCATGACAATGATGATCTATTAGATGTTGTTACTTGATTATTTTATACATCATACACTTGGGGGAATCATGTTTACTTCCCTCCTTAGCATTATCATGTGTTTCACATTTTTACTATTACGCTCTGTGCTTTGCATCTAGTCTTTCTCACTCATCTTATCATACTGACTTTTAATACACACAACTTGTATCATCATCACCTTATGCGCACTCTTGTGATAAGGTTCACATTTGTATCGAGGGCATACTACATTCTGAACCTCACACACTACATATATCATGATCTGCGCTTTACGACACATCATTCTAGCATTTTCTTCTCACACATCATATTACCCTCTCTAGAATCTAGGCTCTATGCCTCATTAATCTATATTTCTAGCGCACATTTTCAAACCATTTCCTGATGAAGCACTCTTGTTCTATGGTTCATTCTTGACTATCGAGGGGTCTTTTATAAATGAACCTCATCTCATACTCATCCACATTTGCTTGGGGGGCATGGTGCTCCTATCAAATTCACATTGCATACCATTCCATCTCATTCATACACAACATATTGCATATATTGGTCACACATACTCTTGATTTCTTATACTAGTTACATGTATACTTTGTTTCACATGCTAGATAGATACTTATGTATGTCATTGTCTTTCTATATATACACATGTGTGTTCACTTGTTCTATAGTTGTGAATGCATGCTTTCTACAGATCCTTACATGTAGCATTGATGTTTGGTATTGTACCTCTTACAAGTCCCAGCAAGGCTCGGGGCCATCTACTTTCTTACACAATATAGGTGTTATTGTTTCATTTTATACTACTTCCTATTCTTACTAGCACATTACTTTCCATTGATATATACATGTTTTGACATACTCTTTCTCTTTCTAACACATTAATTGCTTCATGTGTGATATTTTCTTTGTAGGAACTATTTTCCACCATGGTTGTCTGATACTTTGCTTGATACTATTTTCCATTGTTTTCCATTATATGTCATTATTTGTAGGCTTTGCCCTATGTCTTGCTTGATCATTTCTTGTATGCTTTTGGTTGTAGCCACGATTGTCTTGTGACATTGTGAGATATGTCCCATGTTTGAATCTCACTTTTTGTGGTCTACTTTATCTACATTATTGTTTTTTTGCATTGTCTTCTATAGCATGCTTGTCTCTTTTTCTACTATCACATGTTTGAGACACTTTGTTTGCATGTGCCTTAGTTTCTACCATGCACATTCCCTCCCCCTACAAGGTATCAGTTTCATATTGTTTTTGATCCTCTCCTTTGGGTCACATCCTCCTTGCGACGTTGCATACACCCCAAATGAGGGGGCATACATTGGGTGAATCGGTCACCCCATATAAACAACTGAAGCTTCAAAGCTTTAACAAATGCATAAGACAAGAACATAACATAGTTTCATCACTGAAACGGCCCAAATTCTAACTTAGGTATTCGGTTTAGCACAGATGCCGATCTAGTTCCTAAATATAGAAACTAGCACTTGGGCTCTCCCGACCTTTCCTGGGCACCTGTGACCAAGGGCAATTATTACTTTCTTAGGTCAAGCACAATTTCAAAATAGTTCATAGAGCAGTTTTTCAAGACAAGCATAATCCTTCAACAATCAAAATGCATTATATCTATTTTTTCTACTTGGATCAAACTGGAACAACATAGAATCAAGCATGTGTTGGCTAGATTTTCTGCATAGCTGAAAACCTAGGTAGTCATGAGATAAATCTCCCTCATTTACCGGTGAGGCTCCTGTGTAAGATTTTGTTAGTTATATATCCTAATATCTATTTGTGGGTATTACTTTAACCATGTAACTCATGAACCATAGCTATACGGTTCTGCAACAAGTAAGCAAAGCTGTAAAAGAAAGGAAAAAATCTGCAGAAGAGGAAAATAATAGGAAACGGAAGAAAGTAGAGAGGATGTGCAACCCAAGCAATAGTTTACAAAGTTGATTGCATGCACATAGATTAAAACAAATAGATCATTAAGCACAAAATTCAAAGCAAAGGAAACTTTTAGATTTAGATCTAAAATAACACAAAGTTTATGAATAAATCTAGAAAGAAAGTAAAAAGCAAAATACATCGTTAACACAAAGTTCTCGAAATCTCTTCTATATTTCTTTGCTTGCATAAATCAGGGGTTTCAACTCAAAGTCTAGAACACAAGAATGCTGATTACAAATTCGATGATTTAATCCATAGGTTCTTCCTCTATTTATAGTGTATAAAGGGCAATTACAAATAGGAAGTTTTAAATGAATTCCCGCATGTGGAAGCTATGAAAAGGGAAATACATCTAGACAATCTTCCTCCTGAAATTCCTCTTTGCATGACATGCTTGACTTATAAGCTGAAAAATAGAACCTTCTATTTTGCATGTCTGCCACCTATTTTTAAGTAATTGACTTCTTCAAGTAACGACTTTTAAACCAATCACTTAAGTTAATTTATTACTCAATTACTTTGTCGGAGAAAATAAGAGAAAGAATAAGAAAGAGGAAAAGAAATTAGAAGAAAGCTGCAACACTTCCAGTCTTGTTCTTTTTCCATATTCTGCATGTAGTTGACTCTTTGCCTTTGATTCTCACCAAACTAGATTTGGAAGCAGGTGACTGTGATTTTCTTGTAGGTATTGTCTTTGCCTTGTCTTCCCTCTTATCCTTGAAGCTTTTTACAGTTCTTCTTCAGTTAAATTGAATGAAGGCTTCAACTGGAAGATTGGGAGCACATGCACAAGCTTCTGAAAGGAATTCTCCATGCACTGACTTCCACACGGGTTGCATTAGAAACAAGAGGATGAATTTTTGCCAAAAGCCTTTGCAATTATGAGAGTTGGATCTGTCAATCAAATTGGTGATAAGTTCAGGGCCTATGTCAGTATCTTTGACTTAAACAAATTTGGAAGCTATCATGATTTTGGTGATCCTTTTCTTTCATCATGCTTCATCATGCCATTTAGAACAATCTTTATGCTAACACCAAAGCTCTTTTTCTTTTAATTCGCCGGAATCTCTTGCAATTGGATCAATTTGTGCAAAATCTGCAACTTCTTCATATTCAGAAGATATATTCAATGTACCTGACATTGATTTGAGAACTGTGGTGAATACCTACAATTTATTCAGACAAAGATGGAGTCCATGGCATGAATACTTGATTTTTATCACCAAAATTTGCATATAAAGTCTGTTGCCCTAAAATTTGAGGCTTTGTTTGCATGCAAAGCAAGAAAAAATATTATTTAATTCACCCGAGTACTTATACAAACATGTAGATAATTATCATAGCAAGAATCAAGCCATTCCAACCCTAGGCGCCAAACCTTGAAGCTCCCTGGCAATGAAAAACACTCTTTAATGCAAAAACCTCCTTCCTTTGGTGCCAAAACATGTCCAGGCTGCAATCCTTTGCAAAAAGAATTAATTGGTTCTTCATTATGGCAGGGCTCATGCTTATATAATCCTCGGCATTCTATTTTAATAATTTTCCTTCCTATTTATGGCAATTTAACTAATAAATAATCATGTTTATTCACCCAAATTGGGCGCCCAATTATGCATGTTGTTGGTTGCTTTTAAATAAATTTATTTTATTTATTTTTAGCATATCATCCTTGACTTCTCTCTAGCTCTTCCACTTGCATTGACTTTCCTTCTATTTTGGCGCCAAAATTGGGTGAATAAACCATTAATAAATATTATTAAATGCATTGTTATTCACCCAAGTTGGAGTCGCACTTTTTGGCAAGGGTAATTCTAAAAATAAGAAGTCAAACTTGATGGGAATTTCCACCTGCTTCATGCAGCTCCAAAATCCCCTATTCCACTTAAGTGATTTGAATTTCATCATGGGAATTTTTACCCCGCAAGTAGGTAAGAAATTTCACTTAGGTATCTTTAAGTGATTTTTCTTTATTTTATAATGGGAATTTTCACCCTGCAAGGTAGGTAAGAAATTCTTGCTTGCTTACCTCTAATTTTCCCATCGCAGCTTAAGTGACTTTGACTTCATGGGAAAAAGTACCCTGCAAGGCAAGTAAGAAATTCTCGCTTGCCTACCACTACTAAAAATCCCATCACAACTTACACTCATTAATTCCAAAAAATGCGACTTGCATGAGAGGCTTTTTGTGCATGACTTCATCTTTTTTGGTCAAAAGCTTGCATTTTGAGGTTGATTCCTTCGGTGTTGTGTCGGTAGATGATCTCTATATGCTTCAGGAAATTAAACAAACTATATGCAAAGGATTGACCTAGGGAAATTTCACAGAGAAACTACAAAGAAAATTGGAGAAAAATGTAAAAGAAATAAATAAAAGTGAAAAACATTGCCAAAAGTAGTTGCAGACAATGCCTTGAATTCATTCCTAGTGAAAACCCTATTGAGATGAGTGAATATTGGCATGAAAAACTTCAACAAGATTCAATCGAAGCACAATTTACTTCAAACGAGGCATTATTTATTCAATAAATAATTAAATAAAAATTTCTGTAAAACAAAACTTGGCGGAGGGATAAAATGAGTTTGGGCATCCGGGTATTTGTCAAAATTGGCTTATATGATTGTTGAGAATATCCTAACATAATACATGACATCTTCTACCAATAAAAACACAAAAAGACCCGTTATTTTAAATGAGAACGAAAAAAATTTCAAATCGGTAGTCCCAGTTTTAGGGTGAAACTGGGACACCAACATGGATCACATCATCTACAATGGTGTATAAATTCGGGAAGCAGTCATGGAAGGAGAATAAAACTAGACCTTTCTCCCCAACACTCTTTTGTCATGGCGTGAGATCACCCAAAAAACTCACTCTTGGCATGAGATTTCTTAAAATATTCGCTCTTCTATAACATTTTTGAGGACATTTTCTATCCTTTTCACTCGTCACGGATCTGGTGCACACTTTCCTTTTACTACTTTTTCACATGTATATACTTTTGCAAGATTTTTCATAATACATGACTTTGATTGCTCTTTCGCTCTTCTTTTGCAGGTTTGTCCTTAATACGTGCAACAAGAAGCAACCCTTCATCAAGCTACAACAACAAGGTACAACATGATACAAGTCATATGTTTCACCCCTAGGGTCACTTCTTATTTCTTAGCTTCCATGCTTCATTTTTATCACTCCACACTTTCACTTGTCTCTTCAAACATGTTATCGCCATCACACTCTACATGGTTATCAAGTACACATCTCTTATCTAATTTATGTTATCAATTATTCACTCAACAACATAAAGTGGGGGAAAATGTAGACATAAAATCACACACTTGGGTATATTTCTAGGTCTATAAACACATACTTGCATTCATATGATTCTTAAGTGAGAAAACTAGTAATTGACAACTATCTTTGGCCTCTTGCCTTGTTTCTAGTTTTCTTTCTAGTCTTTTACACCTCTGACCTAATTGGTACTTTATTGCTTTATCTTTCATGACTTTGGACACCAGCTCCCAACTAGGAGCCCAATGCCCAGGTGTCCTTGTCCCCTTTGGGTGCCCCGACCTCTTTCTATCTTACTCGCTCCTTTTGGGCCTCTTTTATCTTTTGGGCATCTTATTTTCTTATGGTTTGGACTTTTAGTTGTCAATTATGAAATTCAACCATGGAATCATATAAATACAAAGCTATGTGACCAAAATAAGGGACCAAGCTCTAAACATCTATTATCACCACCTAAGGTTACATCCAAAGGCATCTAAGAGCATCAAAGACATCCATATAGCACTCATACAAGGGACAAGGGACTACATTTTCTACATACATGCATAAGAGGGGAAGTTAATTTTTCCATCCACACATCTATTTACATTGGTACATCTAGTTATCGCCCGCTATCATATGCACTTGCACAAGGGCTTACTAGGGCACGATTTCTACACACATGCACAAGAACTATCGTAAGTTTAGTCTTTGAGATGACCATCGGTCAATATGAATCCCCATATTACATCTTTTCTTTTTGGGATTTGATGTAGTTTAAGGGTTTTGCAAGTCATCTTCTCTTTGTAAGTTATAGGTGAATTCAGTAATCATCTAGTGACATCAAGTGACCAAAGGTGATGGTTAACGATCACCTTGGGACACAATAAAAATCAGTTTTGAGCTTTTGTGCGATCACATGTGCTAAGCGCCTAGTCCGGCTCATTCGTCGGTTCAAGATTTTCTATGTTAGATTGTGATAGACTACTCATCATGTTCATCAGTCTTCCAGTCCATAATACTTTGAGATCAAGTGCGAAATCAACTAAGTCTCTCTCTCTCTCTCTTGCACTTAGGGTTTCATATTTCTTTAGATTATTACTTGTGTTAGATTTGTACTTTAGCATTTATTTATCATACTTACTCTGCAATTAGGGTTTAGCATAATTCTATATTTGTTAAATTAGGTGATAAATAGAAATAATGAGTTTATTAAGCTGTCAAACCATAAGTATTTCAAGATTTAATGAGAAGACACCAATAAAAAAAGTAAGACAAAAATCACAATTAACACAAAGTTTAACTACATCATATTCATCAAAATATTTTTTCTTTCCCTAGTTGTGCAAGATTACAAAGCTCTATTGGAGTGGAAGTTGAGAAAGAGAGGAATAAATTAAGCAAGAGAATAGAGGAAATACAACTTGTTATAAGGGAGAAAAAATTAATGCCTTACAATGAAGATAGAGTCAATATATATCCCAAAGGCTAATGACTCCTCACATTCCTGCAGGATTGTTCACCTCATTTTCCAAAATACGACACTTTTTCTTATTTTAAGAAAAGTACTTTTATAAAAGTGGAAAAGAGGTGACTTAAGTTACTTTTAGAAAAAGTGTTTTTCCCAAAAAATAATTAGAACATACTTAAGTTTATTTTGGGAAAAAAAAATTGTTCCATACTACGATGAGAGAGAGAGAGAAGAAGGAGAGGTCAATGATAGAAGGAGCAAGTGAAGAGAAGGAACCTTTGGTATGATGAACTAGAGAAATCATTTGGCTTTCCATTGCTTTGTTGTATCTAAACATGGCTTCTAAAACTTCATTTATACGGGGAATAGTAATATTGGTGATGACCCAACTAGTGATCAGTTTCACCTTGGATTATCTTATAATACTTAAGCCACCTTGGAATCTTTTGAGATGCATTTGAAATGATTTGATCTGATCTAAAGTGAGCATATCCATGAGTTCATTTCCATAGGATTGAGGATCAGATAGTTCACCTCCTACAATGTTTCTAAAGTGCTCACAAAGCTCATCAAGCAACACTAACTCAAAATGTAATGTGGGACACCTCATCTTACTCAAGTGATCATTGATTTCTTCCTTAATCTCGTGAACTTTGATTTGATGAGATAAACAATTTTTGATGGCCTCAATAATGGATCTCATCTTACATTCAATTTCCTCACCCGTGAGCAAGATTAGTTATCCTTGGACCCAAGAACACCTTCTTTTCTAACAATGATCTTGTATTTGTAGTACTCATCTCTCGAATGACTAGTAGGAGCGTTCCAATGATCAACCTCTTTTCTAACTATGGAGAGAACATCATTTACCTTCTCAATTGATAAGACTGTGATCTTGAATATTTTGATAATTTCTGGAAGAAATTCACAAACTTTGTGTATGATGGAGTCAATCCATGATTCGGTCATCTTTTCCACTTTACCAAGCCACTTACATTCCTGAACTGCATGTGGATCAATTTTTCTTATAGGAGTGATTGACTTAGAGGGAGCAAGAGGAGGAGAATATGGGTCCAAGAAGTTTGGACATATGATGTCAAGGTGAGCACTTGGCTCTGTAATTACTCCTTAGTTACTTCACTCTCCCTTGCTTGGTCAATGAGCTTGGCAACAATTTGCTCAAAGTTGTGAATGTGTCCCTCGATTCCCAGCTCTCCGAGAGGATATCGAGTCATTTCATAATTTGTTATTCTCATTTCAACTTCATTTTTCTCCACTCTGGGTTAGGAAACTTGATGAATTGAGACATCAAGGCATCCATTATGAGCTAAGAATTCATCTTGGATTTCTGTCAATTAGGGGTGAGCTTCCATATTTCAGGAGAGAGATCAACTATTGGAGCCTTCACCTTAGATACAATATAATCATTAATGATGATTTCAACCAATGAGAACATGTGGTCGAGAGATGATGATGAGGCGTGTGTCACTAGGCTACATCCAGGAGATACTAGAATCACTGCTTGACTTTGTACAAAAGGAGATTTATGATCATTTCCCACATGACGTTCCATTGGAAGCATGATGGATTTATGGTATGAGTGAGTAAACAACTCTAAATACTTAGACATACCTCTTCTTTTGGAGAAACAAAAAATTCCAGGCTCGAGGGCACTTGATTTAGGTCTCTTTAGTGGCAACTTCTTATGAGAGGGATCAAAGTGGAAACTGGAGGTGCTTGTGGAAGAACTTGCATAGCTTGAGAAGTTTCCTCATTCCTTGGACCTCTTGCTTCCCTTACATACACCTTACTTCTTGATTTCTCTTTCTTCCTGTAAGATGATGAAGGATTGCGGCTCAACTCATGAACCCTCTTGAGAAACCACTATTTTGACCTCTGGAGAATTGTGGCAGTACGAGTCAAGATGTCAATGGGTTCTACCATTGATCATTCCATAGGAGGAATAAGCTCGAAATAGATGGCCTCCAAGTAATATATCACTACCATCATCTTCAATGTCCACAGTGACCCAATCCATTTAGAAGTATTTCATTTGTTGCATTATTAACCTTGAGAATTCCCTTTGCCTAACCTCAATTTTATCTACACAATCTTCCTAGTAGTCTTCCATCTCATGATGACGAAATAAGTCCTAGATACTTATGTTCCACCCCATGTATTTTTTTTTATCAAACAACCTTCTAGATGAATATGAGTACAAATTGAAGGCTCCTAGGGAAGCTTCAATGTTGCTAGCATCCACTAAGTTTCTGCAAGAGTACATTCACAACTGAATTGGGAATGTCACTCCTTTCCTCTTCTTTTCGCGACATTTGATGTGTACCCTAGACAGTTGCCTACATAGCATGATGAGCACGATCTTGTTACTTAGATATCTTAGGAGTCTCGGTAGAGCTTCATCAAACCCTCCAACATGGATGTAGGAGAAGGTCCTAAATTGCAATAAATGGCTTTTGTATTTACTTATCAACATGTAAGCTTTTTCTAAGAACTAATGATTGTTGTCCCCTTCCATTTTCTTGATTATGTACATTATGAAAACATCATTCACACTAGCATAGTGCATTTTTACTCCCGATTGTGAACTAAGGATAGAATTGATACACCAACATGCCTTTTGAAGATTTATCTCGGGAGTTAGACAAGGCCACTTTTGTTGGGTGATAATGGCATATACCAAGAATGAAGCTACACAAAATTTCTTCATTATCTCAAGATTAATCAACCGATAATGTAGATTCTCACCGATAATTTGAATCTAGTCCATTATTTGCAATCCCTCGGTGGCTATCAACATGAATTATGACATCCATGGATGAAACTCTTTGGTTGATGGATCTCCCATGAATTAGTGAGTAACATGATGTAATAAGAGAACTCTTCATGAACTCAAATATAGAAAGATACTTTGGTAGGAGAGAAAGCTTATATAACATCTTAATCTAATTTCCAATCATCATTCCTTGAAAGCATGATTCCTTCCTTTCCCACTCAAGCAAAGTGCATCCTATTTACTTAGGATGATGACATTATTAGGTCTTGAAATGCGAGAGGCATCTCGATATCCTTTATGGGGATTCCATAACAATGATAGAGTCATCATCAAATGTGATGGACTAGATTTCAACTTCATAATTCTTAGCGCATGTGAGAATGAAGTTAGATTCTTAAATGGATAAGGGAATCCAACAACTTGGTAGAGACCACTTTGTGGAATATTTTTTCAGCTAAGAGAGTGTAAACTCCTTCCTTCATTTTTTGCCTCAAATCAAAGAAGTCCATATGTTCCACGTTATCGTATCCAATGTCCGGTACTCAAAACCTAGAACTAAAACATGATCGTATCCTGAATAGTGGAACTTCATTGTGTAATTTTATGGTTTCATTAGCCTTAGAATGTTGTTGGAATGCAATGGTGTAAGTGAAACTAGATTCCAAGGTAGTTTCCGAAAATCCAAAAAATTGAATGTATTTTAATGCTACGGACAATTGAATTTGTATTTTGGGAAAAATGAGATAAAATCAAATCCAAATTGGATGCAACTCAATTTTTGGAAATATATTCCCAAGACAAGAAGACACTCTGAATTTGGTAAAATTCTCTCATCTCGAATCAATGGGAATTTGAAAAATAAATTTTGGTGAGGAAAAGCTTGTAAATGACATTGATGGAGAAGGGGAAAATTTCAAAATATTCATTCTGGGAGAAATTATTTTCCAAATGGAGTTATTTTTGATTTGTTAGGAAGATATCGGGGAGGATAAATGATGCTCCAAATTTTGTGGAATTCTCTCACAGGATTTGAGAGAAAAAACAAATCAATTTTCTATGTGTATGGGTTTTTAAGCGGTTTTGAAGGTGGAAATTGGGTTTTCCCACAAACTAAAAAAATCTTCATCTTAACACATGCCTAATAGCTCAAAATAGAGGTCTCGGTGTAGGAAACTTGTTGGCAAATTTTGGGAACCTTCCTCCGTGTGGATTTTGTGTAATCTCCAACTCAAATTTCAAAGTGGTTTGGGCAAAACAGACTTGCAAAAGGTGAATCCTTCAAGTGTTTACAACAAATAAAAGATTTATTTACATGCCATAAATCATATATCAATGAAAATTCTCCTTCAAGAGGATTCTATGGTGAAATTTTTAAGGGATTTGGACCATGAAATCTCAAGTTATGGGCAAAACAAAATTTTGGAAACCTAGGGCACAAAAAGGTGGTTTTGAGAGCATGAAAGAGGAAATAACCAGATTGAAAGGTGGTTTAGTTGAGTCACTTTATGTTTTTGATTTGTTTTTTGCATTGGAGGGTAAGTAGATATTTAAACTCCATTTGCACCTTATTGGAAAATTCACTTTGCAAATGCAAAGTGTGTATTGTCCATTTTTTTGTAAATGCATGGCCAAAAGCACCTCCCTGAGCATGGGCACACTTTTGGGGTACAATTACACCTCAAAAGTGTGCCTAGTGCAAGATTTTTCCCAAAGAGTGGCTAGGTGGATAATGTGGGGCTCACTTGCAAAAACAACTTATTTTTTACTTTTCCTCATGATTTTTCATTAAGTTTGAATGGGCCAATCATAGGGGTGCACTTTTGCAAGTGGGAATGCAAAGTAAAAGGTTAAAACCCACCTCAAAAGGCAAGCAACATCCTAAAGTGTGCGAAAATGCACATGATGACATTATTCACACAACACAAAAATAAATGAAGGGAGATTATAGTCCATAAGCTACAAAATTCTTCATGGCAAGAACTTTTTTTTTTAAAAAAATATTACCCATGAGCATGGGTGGCCATAACCTCGACAGACACACTAAATGAGGCAATGACTATCTCAACAAAGGAAAACACACCCTCATGACAATGGTATTTTTTGGGGACCCAAAAAGGATTTACTTCTACCTATTTATGTACAATTATCTGCCCATTTCAATATAATAAAAATGACAATTTATTCAATCTATGAAAAAGATCCATGTTATGTTATGCTTTTCTTTTCAACCCTTTTCTCTAACATACGCTATATTTAATTCTTACACATGATCTTTTAATAGTTGTCTAATATATATTTTTACATTCATATTTCTTTTATTCGAGATTTATTTTTGTTTCTTGTAATTTATTTAAGCATATTTCATAAAAACATCACTTCCTTGCCAAAATATCACATCATTTTCCTTATAAGTAATAACAAAACTATTTTATGATCTTGTGCTTTATCTAAGTGTAGTGTTAGAAAAGATTAGTTGTGAATATGAGAAAACAAACAAATTTGTTTTCCTAATCTAATCCTTTCAAACAATACCTCAATAGAGTAATAGATGGAAAGGGGAGGAGAGTCAATACCACACTTACCAAGAAGATGCAATGCTCCTCCTTTGTTATGTTGGATTTGCTCTTGGATTGGTGTTGGTTGCTTCAGATTTGGTGGAGAAACTTGGGCATCACCTCCCCTTGATTTCCTCTTATTGATTGATGAATAATGATGGATTGATAGATTGGATTAAAGATTGTGGATGATTGATAAAATGGTAGATATTTGTTATGGATTCTCGTGTGTTGTTTCTCATTTAGCTCTCATGGAGGAGGAGAGCTCAATTTATAGCTTGTGGGAGAGAAAATGGAGGGTGAATATCCATACAAGTAGGATGAGGATCAATGGTTGGAAATTGATGAAAGGATTGGAGGATTCTAGAATGGAGAATTATAGAGTTTGAATTCAAAATTCTATGGAGGGAAGAAGCTTCCATTGAATTAAAAATTCAATGGAAGGAGAAGTTAGAGAGGCTTCTAGAAATAGAAGCCTCTAGATTTAGAGGTGGAGGATGTGATTAGTTTAGGATTAGGTTAGGTTAATAAAATATGATTAGGGATGTGATTACATGGAAAGGCTAGGTGTAGGGTAGGTGTAGAGTAGGTGGGTAGGTGGGTGTAGGAATATTAAATTCCTAGAAAATGTTAATAAGGATTAAGATAGGATAATAAGATATTAAAGGGATTAACAATAAGATAGGATATTAGATAAATGATAAAAAGTATATATGTGATAAAAGGGATAAATAATAATTAATCTTATGATTAATTATTATAGGGATTTAGATAGTGATGATGTTAGGTTATTTACAGGATGAATTAATCATAATTAATTATGTCGACATTTTAGATGTCTACATTTTGCCCCTCTTTGAAGGGTGATTACAGAGCAATGATCGTTCAAAGAAAAATAAGAGAATATGTTAGGATGGTGATATGATGCCCCCCGAGGGGTTAGGTGGGGAGGAACAAGTTGGGTAACCACTCGAAAAGAGGAGAGGCCCAAACTAATATATGAGAGAGGATTATCAGATGAGAAGATTGAGGAATTAGAAGATTGATTGAAGGGGTTGGATTATAGGATGCCCTAGTCAAGGGGTTGAGATTAAGGATATTGGATTTGAGGATTAGAGAATAGAAGGATTATTGATGTTGATGAGGATGCAGGATTAGAGGATTATAATATAGGAGAGAAGAGGAGTAGGAGATTAGAATATTATGAGATATTGGATTTTGGAGTAGAGGATGCCCCTAGTCAATGATGTATGACAAAGGGTGAAGATTTAGGATTGTTGGATTAGAAGATGACCCAATGAAGGGGTTAGGATTAAAGAGTTGGGATTTAGATTTGAATATGTTGGATTTGTGATGTTAGATGTGATGATGGAGGATGTTACATTTGAGATTTGATTATCCGGACAAGAGGATGAGGAGGTTAGATACTTATTTAGATGATGATGAGGATTAGGCGTGGATGATGATAAGGCTAAAATATGATGATATAAAAGGGGTGTACTACCATAAAATGCCCATGGTTATCATCATTAATAATGTTATGAACGTGGTATAGAGCAAGAGGCACCAAGGTATAAAGAGCACAAGTGATTGAATTGCCAAATGCCCTTGTCCTTGTATCATTGGACAAATCAAAAATATGGTCCTCGTATCATTGGACCATGTAAAAGAAACAAAATAGGCCTCAGTATCATCGACCAAAATGTAAATGTAGACAAGCAAGCAAACACATACAAGAAAAACACACACATTGCATTTTTGTATTTTTGTGATCTTTTTGTGGATTTTTGAATGTTTTGATTTTTAGATTTTTTATTTTGGATGTATAGATTATTTTGATATTGGATGTTGATATTTTGGATTTGGGATGGGAGAATGGTTAAGGATAGGTAAGATGAAATGTATCAAGATGGGATAGCTCATGGGGGATGGGAAGGGATGTAAGATGGGTTGACTTCTCCTATAAAGTCCCAAAGCATGTTTGGGTAGGATGAAAGGGAAGGATTGAGGGAAATTGGATAGGTTGGATAGGATAGGGATTTGTTGATAGGTTACTGATTAGATGGGATGTTGGATAAGAGATAGATAGGACAAGGGATGTGGTATAGGATGAGATGGGGATATGGAAGATCATAAGATATGCCCCTAGGTATTGGGGGATAGATTCATGTATAGATCCGGTGTTCCCCCAAGTTTAAAGTAAAGCGACCTATGTGGATGGATGGATGGGTTCAATTTTCCCCTAGGTGTAAGGTAGGATGGGAAGTGATGGGTATCTAAAATGGATGATGCCCCAATGAGATGGTAGTAAGGCTGACCCTAATTATGATGATGATAGTTGGAAAGGGACATGAGTAGGATTGGATGAATATGAAAGGATCATCGTTTTCCCACGGATGTTTGATCAAAGGGGGAAATGATGTGGATGTGATGGAAATTAGTGATGAACAAAAGATGAACCTAACAACACATGTTGTAAGGCAAGAGTTGGACTAAAAAAGTGTGACCAAGGTCAAAACAATACTGGCAACATGCGAGCCCTATGTCTCTCGTGAGATCAAAGTGTGTGTGATTTTGATGTTTAATTACCACTTGAAGTGAAGACTTAGTGGGTAGATGTAAAGAAAAACTATCCAATGTATAGGGAGTGATTAAGTCAAATAGGTGGATGGAGGGTGAATGAAAGGCTAAGTCATGCATTGTTCCACTACCATCATGGACATCCATAGCCCGATGGAAATGCATTTGATTCTTGTCACAACATTTCTCTCTGCTAGCCAAAGCGTCCATAGCCCGGTAGAGAATTTAGAAAACCGAAACAAACCTAGATGATGAAGAACTAACTCTTGCCTTAGTCTATGTAGGAGGCACAAATCAAACGAGGGTTCTTGCATGTTGAGTTAGATGTACCAACCCTAGAGCATGCAATCGTTGCTTTATATTACCACATATACTACAACCATTATAGGATGCCAATGTCGTATATACGTAGAGGTTCACTTGGCAAACATGATGAGAGCCATCACATGAGGCTTAGAACCCTACGACAAAGTGAGGAGATTAGGATGGAGAACTCCCATGTGGAATCAGCTAAACAAGATTCACCTCAGAGAGGGCACGAAGATAGAGTCACGGGACATAGAGAGAGAGAGAGATCTAGGAGCCCTAAACATAAAGATGATCATGAGGAGAGACCCAAGGGTAGACAGATGATAGCGGTTGATCAAATCCGAGAGATTTTGAAGCTTCATCTATTTCACTTTATTGAGATACAAGAGGATTCAGTGCAGAGGCTTGGTTAGTTATCTTGAGTGGATGCTTCAAGTTATATCTATGTACTAGAAACATGAAGGCTCGTGTCATGATTCATCTTCTGAGAGAAGGAGTTTAGTGGATGACCGAGGAGTAGAAGCTCCATGTAGATTCAAAGATAATGATAGGGGATCTCTTTAAGGATTGATTCAGGAGTCGATACTTATCTAAATGGTTAATCCAACAGAGGATAGATGAGTTCCATGACCTATAACATGCATCTATGAAAATGGCTGAGTATGAGAGTTATTTTTTGGATTTGCTTCAGTATGTCGACTACATGCATGATGAGAAGGTCAGGATCCACATGTTCATCTGTTAGGGGCATGAATTTAGACCTTAGAGGGGTAGTATGCATACATTGCCCATAGATATTAGCTGAGGTTGTTGCGAAGGCCTATATTGCATAGAAGAATAAGGGAATAGGTAGTAGGCTAGAGATAGAGTGAGAAGCTACATTCAATAGATACATGACAGTCGGTCGAGGGGGACAACCCCTCCTCCTCGAGGCAGACATGGGTCCGCACAAATTTCCTTTCAGCACCCACAACAACAAAGAATAATAGTAAACTTGTCCACCATTTAGACATCCATAGAGATTTGATGTGTAGAGAGGGCGAGAGGATGGGACCTCCTCCTAGAGGACATCAAGAACACATGCACCATCTAGAGCTCGGGTCAAGATAGAGCTTGTCCACAAGTGGCCAAAACAATCCATAACAGGATTATCGTGGTCTCAGTAACACATACCACCGTGAGCACCAGGGGGAATTGCTTCTCATTGGAGAGAGCTTGGTAGTTGTTATGGATGCATGGTAGTGTACTCAGCACCATCGAGAGATTGTCGCAAAACCCTAATAATAAGGGTAAGGGACCTATTTTTGAGCCTACAGTTGGTGACATGACATGTAGTCACATAGGATTTATGCAGTGGTCGAGAACCACTAGGAAGAGCACGTGGCAAGGTGATAGAGAATTCAAGTAGCATCGGTGGTATTTCTACCTCCATATTATTTGATTTAGGCTCTTTTGATTCTTTTATTTCTCCATCATTAGTAGAGTGATGTAGGCTAGTAGTAGTTAGGCAGGGTTGTAGTTAGGATGTTGAGATGGCTTATGGATCCAAGCTCACAGTGGACTCCTTAGTCAATGAGTGTGTAGTTGACCGAAGACCCTTCACCATGACCTTGGATCTTCGCATCCTTCCTGGGATTCCTATGGAGTCATTTTGGGTATGGATTGGCTATCTACACACAAAGTTAGAGTGGAATGCTACAACAAGGTAATCACTTGTGCAAATGATTTGGGGTTAGGAGGCCTATTTCCATCCACACTATATCCGCTATGCAGCTTAAGCGGTGTGCACGTAAGGGATGTCAGTTATATGCTATTACAATGAAGTGATAAGTTAGAGTATGAGGCTAATGAGCCCTCACTTGATGATCATCACATTTTGAGGGAGTTTGTAGATGTTTTTCCAGTGAGTTACCTGGCCTACCTCCCCCACGTGAGATATATTTTCATATAGATTTGGTTCCTGGAGAAGATCCTATCTCACGCACATCGTATATGATGACTACCCCTGAGCTTTGTGAGCTCAAGTTACAGCTAGAGGTCCTTCTTAAGAAAGGCCTAATCCATCCTAGTATATCTCCTTGGGGTGCACGGTGATTTTTGTGAAGAAGAAGGATGGATCCCTGCGATTGTGTATTAATTATAGATAGTTGAACAAAGTAATGATCAAGAATCATTACCCCTTCCACGCATAGATGATTTTTTGATCAGATGAAGGGGCTACTATGTTTTCCAAGATAGACCTTAATTCAAGTTATCATTAGCTAAGGATTGTGGAGGCAAATATTCATAAGAAAACCTTCGCACATGAGATATGGCCACTACGAGTTCACAGTTGTGTCATTTGGTTTGACGAATGCCCCCACAGTATTCATGAGTTTGATGAATGGGGTATTTAGGACATTCTTGGACCACTTCATGCTCATATTCCTTGATGACATATTGATTTACTCATGCACGTGTGAGGAGCACAAGGAGCACCTTCGACAGGTTTTGTAGTGTCTTCGAGAGCAAAGAACTATATGGGAACCTAGAGAAGTGTGCATTCTTTTAGAAAAAGGTTTAATATTTGGGCACATTATTTCTAGGGAAGGTATCACAATCGATCCTTCCAAGATTAGAGCTATCATTGATTGTCTAGTACCGACCAAAGTGTGACCGAGGTATGCAAATTCATGGGATTAACAAGATATTACAGGAGATTTGTTCAGGACTTTTCATGCATTGCTCATCCCATCACTTCCTCTACAGCAGAAAGGGAAGAAGTTTGTTTGGTCAAACAATTGTGAGCAGTCCTTCAAGACTCAAAAGGAATTCCTTACTACATCACCTATCCTAGCAGTGCTAGATCCACAGAGGGATTTCTTTTTTGTACATATGCTTTTTTGGTAGGGATAGGAGGAGTATTGATGCAGGATAGTCGAGTTGTAGCTTTTGAGTCTGCAAACTCAAGGATTATGAGCTCAATTACCCGACTCATGACTTTGAGCTTGTAATAGTGGTTCATGCCGTTGGCTAGATGGCAACATTTTCTATTAGGTAGGAGGTTCACACTCTCAGACATACCATTTAAGCCTACGACACCTCTTCACACAACCTAATCTCAATGCCCATGAACGACGTTAGATGGAGCTTATGTGAGTATGATATGGAGATAGAGCATGTGAAGGGAAATATATGTGGTAGTGTACACCTTGAGTCATGAATACACATTGTCATGGCGACATCAGTGGATATAGACTTGAGGACAAGGATTTTACAACAACTTCCACACGATAGCTTCTATTTTGAGCTAGAGCAAAGATAGAGTCTCAGAGACCCCTTGAGGGGAAGTTTAAGGGATTGACACTGGAGACAGATGGACTTCTTAGGCACAGAGGTCAGATTTATGTACCTAGAGATGGAGGGTTGTGACAGGATATCTTAGCAGAGGTTCATCATGCACCTTATTCAGCCCATCTAGGGGTGAAGAAGATGCACGCTACATTGAGACATTTATATCATCGGAGAGGACTTGAGAGATAACTGATTTATGTCTTAGTGTTTGGAGTGTCAGAAGGTGAAGGTCAAGCATCAACATCCAGTTGGCCTTCTTTACCCGCATGTTATACCAAAGTGGAAATGGGACACCATTTCCATGGATTTCATATAGTAGGGCTACCTATGTCGAGATATCACCATGACGCGATCATGGTCACGGTGGATAGATTGATGAAAGTGGCTCATTTTTCTCCAGTGAAGACCACCTATATAGCTAGTAGTGCAAGTGGCGTGAGTCTACTTGGATGAGATATTCAGACTTCATAGGATTCCATGGAAGATTATTTGTGACCGTGATCCTTTGTACACATCACATTTTTGGACCACCATGCAGCATAGCTCTTGGGACGAGGATTAATTTCAGTACAACTTATCACCTAGAGATAGATGGTCAAGACAGAGCGGGTGAACCAAATATTAGAGGATATGCTTCACATGTATGTTATGGATCATCATCATCGCGTTGGGAGGATTATCTATATCTGGTAGAGTTTGCATATAACAATAGTTTTCAGAGTTCCATCGACATGGCACCATTTCAGGATTTATATGGCAGAGAGTGCAAGACTCCATTGAGTTGGGACAGGTTAGAGGATAGGGTATCTCTTGGGCCAGCCATGTTACAGGATATGGAGCAGCAGGTCATCTTGATCAAACAGAGATTGCAGGAGGTGCAAGATAGGTAGAAGAAGTATGCAGATCAAGAGGAGAGTTGACCACAAGTTATGAGGTGGGATCGAAGGTGTTTCGAGATTCAGACCTCATAAGAGCCCCATCCATTATGGAAAAGGCTCTAAGCTAGCTCCGAGATTTGTGGGTCCATTTGAGATCTTGGAGCGGATCGGTCCCTTAGCCTACCACTTAGCCTTTCCACCCAGCTTGTCTCGCATCCATGATGTTTTCCATGTTTCTATATTATGAAGATACATTCCAGATCCTTCTCATCTCATGTATTGGATTGGACATTGCATGTATAAGAGTAGGGACAAGTGATGTGGATCTTGTGCACATTATAAGCATGCAGGACCTGGCCTTAGAGGGCATGAGATTGATCAAGTGCGCATCTAGTGGGATCGATATGACGATACATCAACTACTTGGGAGGACACCACCTTACTATGAGCCCAGTTCCCACACTTGTTTTAGTGACTTCCAAGAGGAAGTCGAGTCTAAGGGGAGGGGGATGTAGTGCCCACTCCTCTTCGACACTTATTATACTATGATTTTATTATTGTTGATTAGAGACATGAACATTATTATTATATTTTTATTAACATGTTGATAAACAATATGGATATTTTGATTATCGATATGTTGTGACTCATATTATAGATGGTATGGACTACTAGAAGACATTAATAAATGATGATCCAATTTTGTTTCATTGTGTACCGATGTTTGAGACTCTTGACGATGATGAATACATTTATATGTTTGGATTGACCTTATGATCTTATTGATGTTATGACTTATCAAATTTGGATGTTCAGTGATTACAAATAATTGATAGAAATTCCTAATTTTGATGATGATATAGCTACGTGTATGATGTTGTTAGATGATATGTATGTGTGTTTTATTTTTGATGTATTTGATGCAAACTTGAGGCCAAAGGGGTATTGTTTGATTAGTTACAGGAAATTATATCACAATAAACAAGAAGGGCTAAGAGACTAACCAATGGAAGAATATTGGATATTGGCAACAAGGTCACCTTGACAACTTGTGTTCACATGTATATTGTTGTGTTTGTTTGGGGGTCCCCATGGGGGGGTAACCTCAAATGTGACCAAGGGATTTGAATGTTGTTTTTTTCCTTTATTTTATTTATTTAGTTGTGTATGTGATTTATTTATTGTAATGTATGCTCACTTTATTATTTCTTAAGTAATGTGCCTTGTTTAGTTAATTAATCATGTGATTAAGTTAAATTGAGATGTGACTATGTGGGCTTTTAATTTGGTAGATAGTCCTCGTTATATTAATTTTTGATGGATTTCATTTGATTTTGAGTTGTGTACTCAACCCCATCCTTCAAATCTCGAATTTTGACTTTGGACTTTTGGGACAAGTTATGTTTGTCCCATACCTCTTAAACTCACCCACCAACCATACCTATGATGTGAGGGGTTAATTTTAGCCCTCATTATGTGTTTTGAAGGAGAAAAGAGGAAATTAATTGCACTTTCTTACAAACTCTTTTAATTATGTCCTTGGAGGTATGGAGTGGATGTTTGTGTGTGGAAGGAAAATTGTCATATCCTCACCCACCCATTTATGAGTCTTGGTCTTTTTGTTTGACTTGGTGAAGTGGATTGGAGGAGAAGTGATGTGGCATCCTACATGGAGCCACCTCACCCTCCTCTCTCTACATTTTCTATTTATGTTAGTTATTTTAGAGTTTTGGGGTTACTTGGTTTTATTTCACACTTGCACATTTTGGAGATTTTTGCTTGGTTGCTTGTTTTGGAGCTTGGGAGCTTACTTTTGGATTTGGTTTGGAATTTGAAGAATCTTGAAGGCTATTGTTAAAATATTGAAGATTCTTACAATGGCAAGGTAGGGTCTATACCCTTACATTTATTTTTACTTGTTGTGTGTTGTATGTAAAATGAATGAATGTATGTGTTTGTTTTGGATTTGGGTAGTATGACCTTAAGGATGGTGTGGGAGAAGGAAAATGGGGATTTTGAGGGAGGGATAAGAGTTTTGTATGTGTATTTGAGAGATTTTGAGTTGGGTGTCCCACCTTGTGAAGATAAGAGAGATTTTTACTTTCTATATATATTTTACATGAGGGAGTGATAAGAGTTTTGAGGGAATGATAAGAGTTTGAGGGAGTGATAAGAGATTGAGGGAGGGATAAGAGTTTTGTATGTGTGGATGAATATTTTGGAGGTTTTTAAGGTGGAAACTTAACCCATTGGGAGGTATAAGGGATTCCCCATATTTATCTTCTCCCTTGGCTTAGATTTTAAGCCTATGTGTTTGGAAAATTGTATATTGTGACTATCAATGTTATTGTGCTTGTATGTGTTGCAAGTTTTATTGTTGAGAATGTATGTTTGTTGAAGCCTTTGTGAAGAGTTGTCATGGTTGCTTAATGTCCCTTATTTCTTCATTGTTGGGGCTCGGGGGCCAATGAGAAGGGTGGCTTCCCCTTCTCATTGGAATAAAGGTTGGGAGGTGAGTGTTGCCTATGCTCCCTTCCTTCTTGTTGTGATTTGGAGATGAAGAAAAGAAGGAGCTCAAGTTGATGCCTTGGATAGAGTTATTGTGTAGAAGACAAAGAAAGAGAAAAATTATTTTTTATAAATTTTATCATGTTGTTTCCACCTTTGAGTGGAAGGCTTGTATATACTTGTATTTTAAAGAGATTTCTTGTAAAATTTATTTATCAAACCATGTGTTATAATGGTTGAAAGAAGAAGTTATAAGTTGTACTTTATTGGAAATATAACTCTTTCAAATCTGGAAATTAAATCAAAAGATTACTTTGTGGCTTCATTTTGAAAATGACTTTCTTGTATTGGAAATATATGGAAAACATGTGTGTTTCTCCCTTGAAATGTTTGTCATTCTTGTTTGTAAAAGAAAAGAAACTTAAACTTAGTAGATGGTTAAATTTATTTCTCTCTTTTTAAAATAGATGCATTGTGGTTGGAATGAACCCTTGTAGTCAAATTTTAAACAATATTACAAAGGAAAATGTGTACACTTAGTTCTCTTAATCAAGAAGAAGTTGTATTTTTTTTTGGAGTATTACATGTAAAAAAACCAAGTAAGATAGAGCTCTGTTTGAGATATGTGTGTGTGTGTGTGTGTGTGTGTATATGTGTGTGTGTTTATATATATATATATCTACTTTTAAAACAAACCGTTTTTTTAGTAGTGACCGACGCTACAATGATCAACCGGCGTCGATAGAACTTAAATCGACATCAATCTTTGAAATATAATTACGGTTCTATATTTTCAACTTTTAAACTTATTTGCTCAATTTTTCACTTGAAACCAAAAGATAAAATGATATTGTAATATATTTGAAACTTGATAAAATGTATATATAGGATAATATATATATTTGTATATATGATTAAATAAATTACACCGGATTCATAATAACTAGCACCGACAAATGACGGTGTCGGAAGTAGCACATAAGGAATCGCTACCGGTTAGGTGGACCGACACCGCTACTTTGTGTGTGAACTTTAAAAAAAAAAGTGTTTTCCATCCAAACTAGCAATT
Organism: Taxus wallichiana var. yunnanensis; assembly: GCA_018340775.1. Lineage (NCBI taxonomy): Eukaryota > Viridiplantae > Streptophyta > Pinopsida > Cupressales > Taxaceae > Taxus > Taxus wallichiana. The sequence goes on along the minus strand of CM031242.1, from coordinate 457,151,686 downwards.
TAAATGAATAATATGTAAACAAAATGTAGATATGGCCTTTTTATATATATATATATATATATATATATATATATATATATATATATATATATATATATATATATATATATATATATATATATAATATGAGTGTATATATTCATAGATCAACCAAATGGATTTACCCTAAAGGATGAACTCGAGAAATGTGAGCAAACAAATACCCAAAAAAGAAAAGAAATAAATACACTCAACCAAAGAATAACTAAACTAAATGGAGAGTAAAATGGAGGAAGTCTCCTCCCATTTGCAAATCTAGATCTAAAAGAAACCTCCATGGTTTCCCCTCAAGTTTCCATGGCCTCCACCTCCTTCAACCTGCAAAACACAAATGAACAAATGAAGAGATTAGGGCAAGAAAAGAATAAAAAGGCAACATAAGGATATTTAGGGCTCTTAGAGAAAACCTAACATCTAAGGGCTCCTATTGATTTGATCTAAAATAGAGATTTAATCCTACAATTTTAAGTTGATGGCATTTTCATGGGAATGAGTTTTAAATAAAAGGTATGGGTAATTAGTGAATGGGGCCACTTAGTGGGTTAGAATAAGTTGTGATCCTTTTTTATGGATTAATAAATAAATGAAGAACTTTTGTTATGAGTCTTTTAGATATATGATAAAAGGGGATATAAATAATTAAACTTAAGTGTATAGTCAATTAAATGAATGGGGCACGATTATTAAGTATTTAGGGAAATTTACCAATGTCACTTAGAAATGACTTTATTTAAATTTAAAGGAAAACAAAGTAGATTAAACAAAGGAATTAATTTGGAAAATATATAAACAAACTAAAGAAACATAATAGAAGAATTTTAAATCAGTAATACATTTTGGGAAATAAATTAATAATATTTAATTATTAATTTGATTTCGATTACCTTATGGATGTGTACAATTTATTAACGAGAAATTATTTGATGCACCTAATGTTATTACCTTTGTAACTTCAGAAAAAAAAATCCCGTAATTTTCCTAAGAAATTAATAAGTTTTAACATGGTTTTGGTGCATTGAATTTGTGGGCGTTACATGGATGACATTGGCTAGAGTGGCAAAAGACACCCAAGGGTATTCACCACAAGTTGATTAAGTGTGTTAAAGTGTGTGGATCTCTAAGAGGACAATTGTGCTCGAATGGTGGAGCTAATGATAGACCAAAGTCACACAACAGAGTAGTTGTAGTACTATTGGCTTACAACATGTGTGATTAAGTTGATTGAGTGTTCAAATGAATGGATTGGAAGAGGATATGAATGGATGTGATGATAATAATGGATTAGATGCAAAGGGATGTAGATGTTGGATAGAAGGAGGATGGGTGGGAAGGAAAGAACATCTGTGCACAGGGGATGAATAATGTGCTCAATCCATTTTTAAGTGTTTGGTATTTTTAGGTGATTAAATGATTTGTGATTGGGTTAAGTGGTTGTGATGGTAGGATCAATAAGAGTGGTAAAATGGATTGTGATGGAGTAGCGGGAGGAACGTTGTTAGTGTTAGGTTTATACCCTAAGCCTAAACGACCTAAATTTTGATGAAGGGAGGTGGGTTCGTGAATGCCTTGTTCATAGATGCCTAAGCCTTTGCCTTGATGTTTCATATTAGCAAACATATTTTTGGCTATAAGATATGAAGTGGATGGGGAAGATGATGTCATGTGGTCATCATGAGACTGGGGGTTTATTTTTTTCATTTGCTAAGAAGATGAACTTAATAAAGGATGGGAGGTGAGATTTGTTTTGGTTTTTGGTTGGTGAGGGATGTTTGGATGTATGGTGAGATTTGGATGGATGAAGATGTTTGGATATCGAGTGGGATTTGGATGGTGGACGATGGTTAGGGAGAGGATTGGGATGGAAAGGTGGTGGATAAAGAGGTACAAGGACAATAAGCCCTTGGTTAATGAGGTTTTGGACATAAGACCTAAATTACATGCAACGATTGGTCGAATGTCCATGGGTGCGATGGAAGTCACAATAATAGTGTTCGATACCAAGATGGTTTGGGAAGGTTTTGATTGTGTGATTTGATTGGGGGATGGATGATCATGTTGAAGGTTTTTAGATGATGGAAGATGGTGGTCAAGGATTCTCCTAAAGGAATGAAGTGGTTTGAGTTAAATGGTTTTGGGGAGTAGGAAGTAAAGGTGCAAGATTGGGTGGATTATGAGATGTTTTGGTTGATTTGGATTTGTGAGTTGGATTAGATTTTTGTGGCTTAGAAGATGAAGGGGATGGATTAGGCTTGGGGGCCAAAGTGGATGGTTTGGGCTTAGAGGCCGAAGTAGATTTGGTTGATTTTGGATTGGTTGGAGTATGTGGTTTTGAGGTAGATGGTTTTGGCTTAGGATTAGATTGTTTGGGATTAGTAGATGTAGATGAAGGGGATGGGGTAGATTTAGATTAAGGGATGGGTGTGATATGGGGTCACATTAGATTTAGGTGATGTTGGGGATGAAGGATATTTGGGAGATGGGTGTGGTGTAGGAACCACATTAGATTTGGTCGATTTAGGGGATGAAGTAGATGAAGGTGGCATATGAGCCTCATTAGATTGGGTAGGAGATGGGGTGGGGAGAGGATTAGGATTGGATTTGTTAGGTTTAGGAGTTGGTGACTTAGGAGTCACGTTAGATGTTTTAGGATTTGGGGATGGTGGAGATGAAATAGGATTAGAGGATAGGATAGTGTTAGGTTTAGGTGATGAAGGGGTTAAGATAGGATTAGGTGTGGATGAAGAGGATGAGGGTGGCATAGGAGCCACATTAGATGGTTTAGGATTGGGGGTAGAAGGGGATGAGGGTGATTTAGGAGTCACGGTGGATGAGATAGTTTTGACATGATTGGGCTTAGGTGATGGAGGGGATGAAATAGGCTTAGAGGCTAAATTTGATGGTGGATTAGGGGATGTGGGACTATCTAGGAGAAATTCCATAGGATTGGATTGGGATGATGAAGATGAATGAGGATGGAGGACTAAGATGAGATGTGGGGATAATAATTTTGGGTTAAGTTGTTGGGATTGTTGTGGATATGTGAATGGGACTCGATTATAGGTTTTATGATGATTGGATTTAGGAGTTGAGATTTTGGATGGTGGTGGATTATCCACATGAGTTTTGATGGGAGGAAGGTGTAGGTCATGATGATTGATAGGGATTTGGAGGTTGGAATTTGGGATGGTTGTGTGGGCTTGGGATTGGTGACTAGATTAACAAGGACATAAAGGAGGTCCTCTTGGTCTAGGTCAAAGTTAGTGAGGTAGTCAAGTGATGTAATTGGCTTATGGGGATAGTGGTTTATGTTGATTAGGTTGGGGTGTGGATTGAGATGATTCGGGTTCCTCAAAGAGGAATTCAATGGGGTGAGGGGTAGGGATCTTAGGAAGGGAAATTGTGGATGGGGTTGGTTGGGAGATGATGGTTTAGGAGGTGATTGGTTGATACATGATTTAAGATGGATATTTGTTGATTGAGTTGTTGGATGGTTTTTAGGATGTTAGGATCAACATGGGATGGTTGATTTGGATGTGAGGAGGGGATTGGTTGAGGTAGGATGTGAGATTTGAGATTTTTTTATTAAGGTGTTGGATAGTGTGTGGGATTTCATGATCAAAATGAGATGGTTGACTTTGATGGGTGGGGGATGATGGGATAGCTTGGTTGATGGATTTAGAAAAGAGATAGGGGTTTGGATGTTGGTTTGGAGAGGATGGGGATTGAGGATCAAAGGCCATGGTTTGATAGGATGTGTGGGTGATTAGATTTGGATTAGGTTGGTTGATTAAGGATGGTGATGGGATTAGGATTGGGATTGTGTGATTAAGGATGGTTGATTATGATGATGTTTGATTGATTAAAATTTTAAGGTGATAGGATGGTTAAGGGTGTTCATAAGAAAACAAAACAAACATGCAACACACACCCTAACTAGTCAAGTGGGATTACAATCAAACTATATCCCACTTTCAATACCACACACCGATGATGGTGCCAAAATTGGCTCTCCACTATGTGTCGATGTGGGTTCGGCTAGTGAGTGATCTTGGGAGTGTGACCTCCTTGCACTATATAGTTTGATGTGGCCAAAAGGTTCCTAGTCTAGGATGTATGAGCTCACTAAGGGAGTCCCCGATATACCTTGCGGTACGTGGGGCCCAAGTCCATGTTGTAAGGATGTTGTCTAAGGCTGGGTATTGGGACGTGGAAGCCCCTCACTTCACCACTCTTAAAACAAGCAAACGCTTAGCCAATAAATGATTATTCTAGAATTTATATACCCCACCTGGAACACGGGGTGTGTCTATGTGTGTGGAGATGAAGCCCATGATCACGAGACCCCTAGGACTATGGAAAGTGTGTGGATATCACTTCCACATCACGTTTCCCCCTAAAAAAAAAATGGGAAGGCTAGCCACTTTTGATCCTCAAGATCATCTAGGATGCGAGAGGAGAGCATACACGGTTTTGCCTTTGGATGAACAAACAACAAAGGAAAACACTTGAGAAAGATAATGCAAGAAAATAAATGCTAGATGATAAAATGAAAAGATAAAGATTGGTATTTTGATGATTGGGTCTTCAAGAGGAGGCCCTACAAAAAAAAGGTTAGTAATTTGATTTATAACCCCAAATGTCTTGGACCGATCATGCTACAAAACAAAGGGTTAGTAGTTTTAGATTGATTTTTATCTTTGGTAAGTGTAGGAAGCTACACACAAAGTGTTAGTAGTTTGGAGCAAGAAAAATATAACTCAATGTGTAGTTAAAATGACAAGATTTAGGAAAATGAAAACCATGAATAAATTATCTTATAAAATGCTAAATTAACACTTTCATTGCATATAAATATTTTGATACCTTTCGGGAAAAAAATGGAGTCATTTCGAGTTTGGGATCAAAAGTTATAGATTTGGAAGTAGGTAAAAAAAACAAAAGTGCTACAACACAAAGCATAGGTGTTTAACTAGGTGTATAGACATGTAGCAAAGGCACCAAAGTATGGAAAAGGTGCTAATAGGTCACAAAAGTGCTAATGTATGAAAAAAAAGCCAAAACGGGTCAAAAATGTAATCACAAAAGCAAAAAGGCTAAAGCATAGGCACAAAAACATGCATCATAGGCACCAAAAAAGGGCATAGGTGCAATTTATGGTAAAGGCATCATTCTGCAGTCTAGCAAGCATAGGCACCAAACTACATGTCATAGGTGTTGTTAATGTTTCTTGGAACGAAATTTGAGCTCAAAAATTCAAAATTTGAAGGTGTAAACAAAAGTGAAAATTCTTAAAACTTTGACAACTTATTATAGGGATAAAATAGAGTTGAAAAAATAAAAAAGTGGGGGTAAGCCCCATGGTGGGTGCCAAAATGTAGTGTTAGAAAAGACTAGTTGTGAATATGAGAAAAACAAAAACTTGTTCTCCTAATCTAATCCTTTCAAACAATACTTGAGATAGAACAATAGATGGAAAGGGGAGAGAGTCAATACCTACACTTACCAAGAAGATGTCAATGCTCCTCCTTTGATTGTGTTGGATTTTCTCTTGGATTATTGTTGGTTGCTTGATTTTTTCAGATGGAGAAAACTTAGATAACACCACCCTTAATTGTCTTGGATCGATTGATGAATGATGATGGATTAATAGATTAGATTGATAGATTGGATGAAGATGAATGAATATTATGGATGATTGATAAAATGGTAGAATTTTTTTATGGATTCTATGTGTTGTTTCCCATCTAACTCTCATGGAGGAGGAGAACTCAATTTATAGCTTGTGGGAGAGAAAATGGAGGGTGAAGATCCATCCAAGTAGGATGAGGATCAATGGTTGGAAATTGAAAAGAGGATTGGAAGATTTAGAATGGAGAATTCAATAGTTTGAATTCAAAATTTGAATTCAAAATTAAAATTCTATGGAGGAAGAAGCTTCCATTGAATTAAAATTCAATGGAAGGAGAAGTTTAGAGAGGCTTCTAGAAATAGAATCCTCTAGATTTAGAGGTGGAGGATGTGATTAGTTTAGGATTAGGTTAGGTTAATAAAAGATGATTAGGATGTGATTACATGGAAAGGCTAGGTGTAGGGTAGGTGTAGAGTAGGTGGGTAGGTGGGTGTAGGAATATTAAACTCCTAGAAAATGTTAATAAGGATTAAGATAGGATACAAAGATATTAAAGGGATTAATGATAAGATGGGATACTAGATAAATGATAAAAGGTATATATGTGATAAAATGGATTAATAATAATTAATATTGTGATTAAATAGGGATTTAGATATGATGAAGTTATTTGTGAGATTAATTTAATTATGTATGTCGACAAAATATATAGATAAGGAATTACTTAGTATGGTGAATTTCACATATTAGGCGATGGTGAAGTTACATAGATTTTAGATAGTTTTTTTGGGCATTTTCATTTCGAGATAACAGTGGGAAAATCTTTGTAAAGTGATCTTGTGGTAATATTAGATAATGAATGAATTGATATTGCACTTATCTTTTGATATATGAGTTATAATGCTACAATCAATGGAAAAATAATGGATATGATTTTCCAATCTTAAACTAAGGGAATTTTTTGATGATCTCAAAGGCTATAAGTTATAGACTATGTTATGTTCACTTCAAGATTATAGAAGGTAAATGCAGATCTATATCACTTACATATCTCTTATACTTGTATACATTTCCTTATAGTTATGCGCGTTGGTGGATCGTGACATGAGCTCAAAATTTGGTTTCACATTGCATTTGCTAGGTTTCACATTTGGTTTTATTGATCTCATGACATTCACATTATGATCGTGAAGGTACATGTAACTCCGCAATAAAGAAGTTCACCTACACAAGCTCACAAACCACATCAAACCTAAAAAGGAAAATGCAGAATGAGGAGTTAGACCGACTGCCTCGATTGGTCACCCTAAGAGTGAACTTACAATCGAGCATTGCACTACATCTCAAACTCCATGTAGTTCTTGTGAGTGTGTAGAAATTGTGCCATAGGATGCCCTTGTGCAAGTTACACTTGATAGCAAGAGTTGTAGCTAGAATATAATAATGTAGTAGAATGTGTGGATGGAATAGAATGAACTTCCCTTCCTATGTTGTGTATACAGAGTTGATGCAACCCGTGTCCCTTGAATGAATGCTAGATGGATGCTTTGGATGTGAAGGCGCCTTTTGAGTGCAATATTAGGTGATGATAGTAATTCTTAGTGTTTGGTCCTTAATTTTGAACACATAACTATATATTTATATGATTCCCTTGTTTGAATTTCATAATTGACAATTGGAAGGCCAACCTATAAGTGAAAAATATGCCCAAAAGATAAAAGAGACCTAAAAGAGCGAGCAATGTAGAAAAGGATCAGGGGCACCCAAAGGGGACATGAGCACCTTGGCATTTTTGTCATGGCTACGTGCTAGTGTCTAAAGCCATAAAGATAAATCAGTAAAGTCTCGACTAAGTTGTAGGGTGTGTAAGACCAAATAGAAAACAAGAAACACAAAAAGAGGCCAAAAATAGTTGTTAATTACTAGTTTTCTTGCTTAGGAATCATGTAAATGCTAGCATGATTTTAGGACCTAGAAATGTACCCAAGTGCAAGATTTGGTGTCTACAATATCCTTCAATTTTTTTCCCGCCTTTTGAGAAGCAACATTATATTTTGATGAAATATTAGTAATGTTTTTATGGCGTAAAATCATATTAGACGCTCCAAATTTTGAAAACATGGGGCTAATTATCATTTTATAGGCCTTCATTTCCACTTATTAAGAGTGTTGAATTTCCAAAATTAAAGGAAACTAATCATTAATTGTTAGGTCCTCAATTTCCATGTTTATGTATATCATCGCTAACATTTCTAGGAATAAGACGCAACCACATTTCAGCCCGAATTTCCAAATACAAATATCAACAATTTTTCGGAAGCTTTTGATGCAAGTTGTTTATCTCATAATAACTAAATAATTTGGGTGAAGTGTGCCTCAACCTAAAAATGATTCTCAGATTTGACCGTTGTTATTCACATATTTTTGTTAGGTTTTCTACAATGCCATTAGAATGGGTTGAATTTACCATATTTTCAGTCTTGTTTCCCATAATGTTGTTAGAAATAAGGTTACTGTAGAAATTTGAAAAGGTAGAATGTGTTCTTAAATTTTCATGGATATTCAAGAAATTGGTTTGTCTATATGGATTAAGTTTCAGGGCTTAATTATTGATTTAATACTCCATTACAATCAAGGGGATTAAGCCCTAAGCACTGTCATCATTCTTACTAATGGTAATTGGTTCATTTATTGATATTCTTATATAGTATCATAAATTTTACGCATATGCGATGATATGATTTTGTTGGTATTGTTACCTATTCTCCAATATAACTCTAGATTATGCAAGCATGTAATCTTATTTAAGAAAGAGTTCATGTATTTTTTATAATGTTCTTGCGATTAATTCTTTTCATGGAATATTTCTTATCTTTGTGTGACAATTTAATGATTTCTTCATTTTTTAATGTTAACTTCTCTGTAAATTTGTGATTTGTGATGATCATGACGTAAATTTTAAAATATGAGAATGCATGTAATTTTTATTTATTTATTTAACGGGAACAACTTATTTACTAAAATTGTAAAAAGGGAGACCACTTCAATTATTGCCTAGGGCACTCCTAACCTTCAATTTGGCTCTGATTACAATGGGTGAATTCGTTTAATGTGGTTTCACATTTCTTTCATGATAGACTTTTCCTTAAGTTTATTATTGTCAAACATGGACAAAAATTATTCTTTCCAAACATGAACTTGAGCTTCCTTTAAGTTTATTTTGCCAAATGTGGATAAATTTAATTCTTGTCAAATGTGAACTCAACTTTGTTCATTAGTTTTTTTTCTTGTGAGTGTAAAGCGAAATACAAAGAAAATAAGAGAGGAAAAATAAATCAAGAATTTGTTTGTTTTTTTACTTTTTAACCTCGGTCCTCGATAGTCAAATGTAATATAGGAAAATGGTATTTTTACCAACTAGGTAAGCCATCATCTTTTTAAAAGGATCCTTATAAAGGTATCCACACACATTCTCTTTATTTTTGATCTTAAACAACTTTTGTGAGCCTCATAAGGGAATCATTCTGCGTAACACACAACAATTCATATTTTATATAAGCAATTTCTTCCACAATGTAAGTACAAATGATAATATTCTAGATAACAATTATGTAATGTACTAATACACATTTAGGGATTATTTTAGACATTCCTTAAATGCATGAATACTAAGACCAACTATGAATCTCATAAAGGTAAAAAGACTTGAAACTTCAAAAGAATAATTAGAACCTTATCTCGAGTAGTTTATCATGTTAAGTGTTTGTATGGGAAGCCCTTACGCAGGAAGATATGTTGGTTGATTCCAATGACAAGCAAATAAAAAGTGTAGCCATTAGTGTAGAAAATGTTAGAATTTGAGGATTCTAATAAATATGGATTTAATCAAATTACATATTATATAATGTTACAATAAATATTAAATCATAAAATAAGTAAATAAAGAAATATTTACATGAAATAAATAACACAGGTGACACAATATTTATAGTAGAAAAGCCTAATAAGGTAAAAACCACTTGAAAGTAACATTTTACTTCAAAGAACTTATTTTACATCCATTAAGATCACCTCCTCCTTTGAAACCCTATTTACCAAGGGTAAAACCAAATCACTTGATTTGCACACCTTTGATATATTTCCCAAATATATCAAATGAGGACCTAAAGTTATTTTTATATAAGGTGATCGGGTATGTTTCTCTGACCCACCTTTTCAACCTAAAATGGTTGACACATACACCTAGGTTTATAATATTTAATATTAGAAATATAATAATTTCATGATATTAAATATTTGGCCTAAAATATATACCTATGTTAGCATATTTAATAATAGAAATATAAATATTTCATATTATTAAATATTAACCTATATATTAGTGATGGACACATATACATTAAAGGTTGGTCAGACCACTTAATCATTATGTTCTAACACTCCCCCTTAATGTTCGATTAAGTGGGATAACATAACATTTGCCAATAGATTACCTACATATGGTACACTACAGATTTACGATCCTTAAACCATAAAAGTTTTAGGCTAGCATATTGGTTGAAGGAATTATAACACCTTCATCATACTCAATTTACCTTTTGATACAAAAGGATTTGGAATCCCAAAGATCATCCCATGATCAGTGGCTAAGTATGATTTATGAGTTTTACATGTTCTCACAGGTTCTCATAAAATGTTATTGAACCCAAGCATATATGAGCCTTTTTACAATCAAGGACATCCTTAACAATATGCTTGCATTAGATGTTTTACTAGTAAACTCAATAACACTAAAAAGTTTCTTGAAGACCGCCTTTAAGATCTTTCTACACTTCTTTCTAAAAATAAGTTGAGGAGGTATATATACATGTCTCAGAAGGTCTTTTTACAAAAATTAAATTCCATTAGGAGGTGACATTGTGACATGCACACCCCTCAATAAAGAAATCTGAAAATCTAAGTTTTTCACGAAAGTGACAAAACTTTGCAGCACTTAGGGGATTTATGAAGATGTCAACAACCTGCTCTTCAGTCAACACGAACTTGAGATTTATCTCATCACTTAGCACCTTCTCACGGGTGAAGTGTATATGTATCTCAATGTGCTTCATCCTCTGATGTTGAATTGAATTCTTAATTAAGAGTAATACAACTTTAACCACCACATAGAAGATGAATACTTCCTTTAGCTTCCATGTGTATCTCTACCAACAACCATTGCAAACACATGACTTCTTTACTTCTTCCATTGTACTTATTTGCCTTAGTAGAAGAAATGAAGACTGTTGATTACATTTGTTGTTCCAAGTAATGGTTCTGCACCAAAAAACTTGAACACATATCCAATATATTTTATAACACAACATCAGTATGGTTAGAATCACAAAATCTATATAAGATAGCATTTTCATTCTTAGTATAATGCAACCCATAATTGATTGTTCCTTTAATATATCTAAAAATTCTTTTTGTAAGATTCTAATGATCTCTAAAAAAGGTTCCCGCATAAACCTTGATGTGATTCCTATTGTATAGGAAATATTTGATCTAGTTATAGTTAGATAAATCAAACTATCAACTAACAACATATATAAAATAAGATCAACCTTTTTCATATGCAGATTTAGGATCAATATTTATTCCAACTTCCATTGAAGTAGAAAATGGTTTACAATCAATCATAAGAATTTTTTGCAATATAATGGTTGCATATTGTGTTTTGAAAAATAACAATAGAATGAAATACAGTCATACAAAGAACATGATGTGAAAGACCTTACTCATTCATTTAAAATTACCTGCTTCAATTTCTCTTTAATCCTATTAATTAAAACAAAATTGTCACCAGTCATAAGTAAATCATCAACATATATACATATAATGATAATATGTGAGCCTTATTGCTTGATAAATATATCATTGTTAGAAGAACAATTAACAAAACCTAACAATTTAAAGAAGGAAATAATTTTCGCATACCAAACTCTAAGAGCTTGTTTTAAACCATACAAGGATTTCTCAACTTACAAACATAGTTTTCTTTACTAGTTTCTTCAAATCCTTTAGGTTGAAATATGTAAAGTTCTTCTTTTAAATCATAATTCAAAAAAGTATTTTTCTTATCCATTTGAGTGGATTTCCCACCCAAATTGAGTGGTAATTGCAAATAAGGCCCTAACAATACTCATTTTAGCTACATGGGAAAATGTCTCAACATAATCAATACCAGGTTTCTGATTGAAACCTCTAACAACAAGTCTAGCTTTATGTTTGTTAATACTACCATCAACATTATACTTTACTTTTTATATCCACCTAGACCCTATAATACTTTGCGGCTTAGGTTCATATAAGGTAATTAATGCATGGTACATATGATGACTTTTGGTCATTTTCTTAAGGTTAATAAGATTTGAACTTTCTAACATAGATTGAGCCCAATTTAATTTCTTATCTAGGAAGATAAGAGTTTCAGAAACATCTATAGCATCAAAATATCATCATGACCATTTACTAAATCAAAATCAAAACCATCATTTAGAAGTATTTAATGAAGTAACTTCAAGAGAAGAAGATAACACATGTAAAACTTTCACTAGATTATATCTATACATTTCATATAAGCTTCGATAATTAACATGTCCTAACCTTTCATGCCATAGTTTTGAATTATTCAAACTCTAAAATATAAAACAAGATGTAGAAGAGAAATCATAAAAATATATAGACCATTTCTTTGAATTCATTTTAGTTATTATACTCTCATTACTATTCTTGATATACCAAGTATCCTTCATGCATGGATTCTAGTTGTGTCCATATCCCTTCGAATGTTCGATATTACAATGTGTAGAAGGTACTAATCATTCACATTGCATAAAATCATAGAAAGAGCCTCTTGCATTTGTTGCAAGAATGCATTCATGTTATCTACAATTGTTTGACGATCGGTGAGAGCAACCTCAGATCCATAAACAATCATCTAAAGTTTCCTCGCCATAAATTTTGTTTTGACCCAAATGTTGTAGTTGGTTTCATTCAAGATCTGGGTTTTGTCAAGATAGAAATAACTAGACGCCATTATTTTCCTAAACTTGTAAAACACACCTCATTATAATATACAATGTACCATAGAGTTAGATACATATTTATCGATAATAAAAACAACACTTTTAATAGAATCAAATCTAAATTTTATAGATCTAAAGAAACTATTTCATCATAACTAATTATGTCATTACAATGCATTATAATTAACCTCCCATGATCAAAATAATAACCCATAATATAAAGGGCTTTGCCTTATACCCCATATTTATATAAAAAATATTTCCGACCATATAGAAGTGAAGAAGAGACCCCTAAGAATGCATAACAACTTCAAATTTTTGAAAAAAATTAATGTAGACAAAGATTTGGTCAAGTAGGTAAATTTGACGTTTAAATGACTTTTTTGGTTTGTCGTGACGGTCATTTGACCGTCAATTTTAACACAATGAAAGTTTCCTAGAACCTATGAGCTTAAATTTGATGTCTAAATGACTATCATATTGTCTTATGTTTGGTCTATTGTGACGGTCATTTGACCGTCAAATTTAATGAAGCCAAAACTTGCTGTGTATTTCCAGAATGTGAAATTCTAGAATTTTTTTCTTCGTATAATATTAGGGAGGTTATATTTTAATACATTATAATAGCTTATTATCATTTATAATATAAAAATATATACACTTTTTAAAAAAGAGGTATATAGTTTATAGAATGTAAATAAAAAAAACATATAGTTCATAAAAATTATAAACTATAGTATATTTTTATAAAAATACAATGACCAAATAAAAACATCGCCACTTGGTATGTAATTATTATTTTAGGCTTTTATAGACATAAACTATGCCAATGTCCACATTAATATGACATGATAATTTGAAAACATGAGTTAGGATATTAGTTTTTTTATAAATTAAACATGTCATGTGAAAACCAATGCCATGTGAAAAACCTAAGAAAATGCCATATGATTTAAAAACTACTTAAGTTTTAAGTTTAATTTTTTAATATCTCACTTAGAAAAAAGAATGGGGCTGCTTTAGAGTTGAAGTAGTTTTTACGGTTTAGGTGTCTATTTTTTATTTTTATTTTTTAATGAACAAGTATAGGATTAAACTTAGTAATATTGATTACTAAGGCCACCAACCTTCAACTACCCACCATTCATCACGTCGGGCATTAAGATTAAAACAATATTTTATAGTCTAAGTATGTTCAAAACATTTTTTTACAAAACCCATACGAATGGGGTAGTTATAATCATAGAATAGTATAAGAACTATATAAAATATATAGTTTTCAAATTATATAAATTTTAATACGATGTTTATATAAGTTATTATATAAACCTTATTCTATATATTTTTTAATTTAAAAAAATTATAGTTATAGATTAACTATAAACTATAGTTTTTCAAATCAAATTTTTTAAGAGGGTCCAAAGAACACGGGTATGAATTTACCTTCCTAAATATTTAACTGCAAATATTTAAAATTATAGAAAACATGAAAATTATTTCATATAGTAATAAATTCTTTCCTTTTATGTGTGATTTTGAAACGCAGTAAATATTTGAAGCCCTTTTCACCTCGTGCACACATCAATCTCCAAACAAACATTAATTCCATATAATTTACAAAATATAAATGAAAGTACGAATCATATCATATTACATCTCCCTAAAAAAAATTAGGGATTTAAAATTGAAAAACTCTACAAATTTTACTGAGAGTTTAATTGCACAAATGTAGTGCCAAAATAATTTGGGGAAAAAAACATTAAGATCACCTCCTCCTTTTAAACCCTATTTACCAAGGGTAAAACCAAATCACTTGATTTACACACCTTTGATATATTTTCGGAAATATATCAAATGAGGACCTAAAATCCTTTTTATATAAGGTGATCGGGTATGTCTCCGACCCACCTTTTCAACTTAAAATGGTTGACACATAAACCTAAGTTTATAATATTTAATATTAGAAATATAATCATTTCATGATATTAAATATTTAACGTAAAGTATATACCTATGTTAGCATATTTAATAATAGAAATATAAATATTTCATATTATTAAATATTAACCTATATATTAGTGATGGACCCATATATATTAAGGGTTGGCTAGACCACTTAATCATTATGTTCCAACAGAAAAAAGATGGAAACTTTGGAAACAATGATCTATATAATGTAATGTTTTGAATGTCAATGTAGATCCTTTCATTATAAGTTTGTCGATGCAAATAATAACATTTTTGAAGGATTTATGTAAATATTTTTACCATAGAATATGGTTTACATGGTTCGATTTGTAGGTTGGATCGCTTTATTAATCCACCAGGGAAAATTTTAGTGGTGATTCTTTGCTAATTCACAAATATTTACATTTTTGAAATTTAGATTTGGTAATTTTTAAGAGTCATCCAGAGAAACATTTCACCTAAAATTTTTGGGTGTAAGTTATTTTGGTGGGTTGGCTCGCCTAGTGTTTATAATAAATTTCACATATATACATATAATCGCCCCAATACATCGCACATATGCCAACATATATATTTCGAGCATAGAGCTTGCTCTTTTGACCACAACGTAATCCAAAATTGTATTATTGTTGACGCCCACCTACATTATGTACGACGCCTAACAACATAAGTAGGATGAGCTTGACCATTATTACATTTTAATGATGCCTGGTTATGTAACTCATACACGTGGTTATGGAACTCAATCACGTGACATCGTTGTAGGTGTAGGTCAAAATTATTTAATATGGTTAGGAACCAAGGTTAGGGTTTGTTTTAGGGTTATAAAGGAGGTATGTTTGTAAAGGATTCGTGACTATGCAACCAAGTGCGGCCGCATGCTGACAAACGATCAATCGTGCATGGACAATCGGGTGTGTGATGTATGTACGCAACCACCTACAAGGGCATGTACGAGGCATCGACAATCGGATCATGCGCAGTGTGGAAGCAGTCACTAAAAGATCATTCAAGTGTGGAGGCATTGATTTGACAAATTGTCACGGGTTAACCATTAGGGTGCTTTAAACCCTTCATTTTTTCACTTAAATTTTAAGGCTTAAGTGAACAAAATGAAGAGTCAAGCAAACTAGTTAGAAAATGAATCTCTAGTTTTATCTTCATTATTCCAAATACGCACTCTAAATTAGAAAAATTTATATAAATATGAATCGTAGCATTCGGAATCTAGTTTCTAAAATACTAATTTTTTAAAAAAAAAATGGACAAGTTTAGCTATATTAAACACTTAAAATTATATGACTTAGTTTTTTTTTTTTTTAAACTTATAAGATTGTAGTCCGTTTGCCCGCATTTTGGATGACCAAATCTTGTTTTTTTTTCCTTTGGTGAAACGTTAGATGTAGTTGTCTATCTTGGGATGGATTTTATTTTGTATTTTTTTAGCAATATTTTTTTATGATTTTTTCCGTGAAAGTGGTCTGAAAATATTTAGAAAACGGAGCGCTTTCCGTTTGCCCGCCATAACTATATCAAAAAATATCAAAATCAAATATATATATTTTTAACGTGTATAGAATTTGTCCACGCTTGGGATGGTATAAGTTTTATCATATTTTGATAAGCGAAACAAAATTTACAGTCTTAAACGTAGACATGAACATTCACGGGAAAAAATGTCTTAAAGACCTATTGTTAGTAAAAAATTATAAAATGATATTTATCTTATTCTATTCACTTTAAAATCAATATTTCTATGAAGCTAAGAGTCTCCCCTATGCGATGGCACCATTTTTGTGAAATGTTTTCAATTTTTTAGCATGGTTCAAGTCTTTGGAAGAAGCAGATTTGAGGTTTTTGACCTTTTACACTTCATAATGACCTTCCATAGCTTTGGTTGGGAAAAACAAAGATTTTCCGAGGCTTAGGTTTGGAGATAGATCCGCGATCGTGGTTTATAAAGCGCGATCGCGGTTTTTTTAACACAAACCGTGAGCGCGCTTTATAAACCGTGATCGCGGTTTATAAAGCGCGCTCGCGGTTCATAAATCATATTTACACACATCCCAATGTCTGAATTACCATGTGATTTTTACTCTCGACCTTACTTAAGTATGAATTCTTGTGAAATTATGTCTTTTTCTGCACGTTTTTCTTATCACCGGAAGCAAAACATCATGGGAGACAAAAAATGAAGTCAAAAAAGGAAGTCATTAAGTAAAAAAACACCAAACGAATTAGAGGCCAACAAAATTCAAAATCTTTGAGCGAATGCGGAAACTTCGTGAATCAAGAAGAGGTTCATCTTGATCTGACTATTGTAAGCAATGAAGAACTAGGTAATGTTTCTCTTATCGATGTTGAAGTTGAATTAAATACTCGTGATGAAGAAGTTTTTTTTATCGATGTTGAAGAAGAATTAAATACTCATGATGTAGCAAATGTTGAAATTGAAGGAGACAATGAAAATGTGAATAAGGAAATTCATGTTGAAAGCTGTAGACAAGCAAAATTTGACAAAAACACCTCTAAGATTTTACGTAAGAAACCTAATTTTTATTGAAATTGATGAAAACATTTTGAAACCAATGTCGACAAACTTTACGAATGACAAATCGGAAGAAAAGCCCTTTGAAATTTGGGATAATCATTTTGAAATTTTAAATGATTCCCAAAGATGTCGATTGTTGGTTAGTTTGATGAAATTGATTAAAATGAGACCTACATTAAACACCTTAGGATTAATGACATCTAATATACGTGGTCAAACCTCTCTGATTGTTGAAAACCTTCATGATGCATATCACTTTGTTGGTGTCGAGAGATGCACTAGGGATAGTAATATTGTGTGCGTGTACTACTTTACTACTAGTGTTGTAAGTGAATCAATAAAAAAACAACGTTTGATTACGCAAACAAGTCGAATGTTGCAAGTTAATCGAAAAACTCTAATGAAAGCAATTGAAAGGCGTAATATCCTTGATCACTCAATAATGCCGATTTTTGGGCATTTTCTGCTAGAGCACGCGTAAGGACAAAAATAATTTTGATCTTTATAAGAGAAGTTGTTATTAAATTTTGGCATGATAACACTAGAGTTTCACCTAATACTGAGAGATGTTATAAAAGCGGAGAGTTGGTTACTAATCGTGAACCACATCGAAAGCATTTCTTAGATATGACTCAAACTCAATTTTTCGTAAGTTTGAACAAGAGAATCTGGAAATTAAAATTAGTCAACATTTTTTTGAAATGTTGAAACCATTCTATGTGAAAATCAACCACGCTCGCACCACTTGTTGTTGTAGGCAACATGTTGAATTTGCGATGCATTATGCTAAATTTTTACGTATTCGTTCTAATTTCATTATGAAACTATGTTATCGGAATGTGGTGTTCAAGTTCCACCAATATCTTCCAGGGATTTCATTCCTACTATATTTTGTGAAAAAGAAGTTGGAATTTTTTTATAGTCAGGATTGTTTAGATGGAAGTTGTAGTACATGCGGCGGATTACCTAAATTGGAAAGTTACATCCATGAGAAAATTGAAGGTACAATAGGACATAATTTAGTTGAGTTTGATAAATATAAATCAGTTGCATACCAGTTGAAAGATGGAAAAGAGTCTAAAGCGGTGTGAGCTAGTTCTGAGAACAAATGCCTGTTTTCTAATTTTTGAGAAAATTTAAGGATGAAATTGTTTATGAGTATGCGAGGCATACACATAGAGCTCGATGGTTGGATGAACAATTCAAGCTATGCAAAGACACATTTCCTATTGGTACTATTGTTTGGTGGTCGATTTTGTAGAGAATTACACATTGCGACCACAAATGGAGGTTGATCGCAATATTACAACTCGGTACAAGTTGCCATTTTTGTGCATATAGCATTTCTACATTCTCTGACAGTCTGAGAGAATGATCAATTTTTTTAAGAAAGTACCACTTTTATATCGGTGATGATCGTACTCATTCTCTTGAATTTGTGCAAGGGTGTTTCGGTTATTTTATGGAAACTTGTCGATAGGGACATCCACTTCAAACAACATTATATATGGTGAGATAATTACACGTCTCGGTTTAAGAATGCACGAATGTTTTATTGGATGAGAAGAATGCACGTCAAGATGGGTGTGCAACATATTTGGAGTTTCATTTGAAATTTGGACATGGAAAAGGAGAGCATGACGGTGCGGGGCATGTGTGAAAAGAGCTCTTGCAAGAGAAGAGTTGAAGTACAAAGATGGTGCTAAATTAAAAGATGTAAAGAGCATAGTGGAATGGTGTCTTGACAACATGGCAGAGGTTCTCAAGAAAATTCCATAGTTCACGAGATATTTTTGGTTGATAGAGGGAACAACATATTGCTAACTACGAGGATTGTATGACACTCACTTTGGGTCAGTGATATGCACTCATTTTGTAGCTCGACGCTACTTCGTGGGCCGTATGGACAAGAAAGTTGACATGTTTTTGTGCATCTTGTATCGAATTTGTCTTTCTTGAGTGTGATTCACAAGAATGGGTGGAAGGATGGATTTGTAGGCCTCTAACTCCGCTTCTAGTTATCGACCTCCACAAGCATTACGACTTGTTTTACTGAGATGAAGTTCTGACATCGAGGACTTTGTGAAATTTTGATTTTGGTGCGACAAGGTATTTATGGTTATTTATTTAATTTTTGTATTGAGTTATGTCCATTGAAATTTTAATATGTAATTTAAATTTGAGTTGTTTGACCAAGTTTTTTTTTGTAGGACATGTGTTTGCAGTTATTACAACAGAAGACAATGAAGAAGGAACAGACTATTTCTTATGTCGTTGCATCGAGGAAAGAAAGAAGTTGACTTCTCCTATTATAGATGGCGAAGATATTGAGTATCTACGAGGGTCGAGTGGTAGTTCTTTGGAACTTGGCTTGACGGTATCCATTAAAAAACTCCTCTGTTTGGGTGTTTGAAGACTTTGAGACACACAGGAAAATACTCTTATATTCGCATCTAGTTCTAGCGACAAATATTCAGTTGTATAGATATCGAGGAAGGCCTAATAACAAGATTCTTTGGAAGGTTCGAGAGTCAGATCATGAAGCAATCTTGTCTGCTTTATTGAGTAGATCCGATCACGATGGTTCATTGGAATGAATTTCTGATGCTCATGCTCATGTAGTATATATAATTTTTATATATATATTTATATATATATATATAATTTGTTAGTTTAAAGATCTAGATTTAAGTTTGAATATATTTTATTTTAAATTTGTGTATTTTGTATATATAGATAGTATATGGTTTTGATTTGAAACTTAAATTTCTTTGACTAACACTTTTATGTTTAGGTTAGTGGTGCCAGAAAAGCTTCCACCTTCACGTGGTTGGCACTGTTAGTAGAGAATTTTAAATTCTCGAAGCTAAGAGAAGCTTTCATTGTTTGAAAAAGTTGCATTGTTTGAAAAAGTTGTAAATTTTGAAAAGTTGTAAATTTTGAAAAAGTTGTAAATTTTGAAAAAGTTGTAAATTTTGAAAAAGTTGTAAATTTTGAAAAAGTTGTAAATTTTGAAAAAGTTGTAAATTTTGAAAATGTTGTAAATTTTGAAAACGACTCCTCTAAGTGTTTACAAGACCATACCTACGCGTGTGCACCGAAATGAGGAAGGAAAAATTGAGAGAGGATATTGTAGAAAAGGTGTCGGATCGGGAGAGCGCATCTCTAGGTGCATGGAGTCAGAGTAGTCACCCGTCGAAGTTGAGCGATATTTTGGTCTCGGGGCTCTTAAGGGACTACGCCGAGCGAAGTAGTTGAAAAAACGACCTTTCACGCACGAAAAACCACCTCCTCTAGTGTTCACACCGTTGGCCACCCCGGATGTGTCGGTGTGAGTCGGTTCGGTGCGTGACCCACCGTTTGCAAAATATAGCGTTTGTGACCTTACAACGGCTCAAGTGCACTATTTCGCGCATTTGCAAACAATAGGGGGAAGAGCACCGAAATGAGAAGGAAAAAAACCGAGAGAGGCTATTGTAGAGGGTCCCTACATGAGGTGTCGGATCGAGACGAGGCATCTCTAGGTGCCCACTTGAGTCAGAGTAGTCACCGTCGAAGTTGAGCGATATTTTGGTCTCGGGGCTCTTAAGGGACTACGCCCGAAGAAGTAGCCGGAAGAAACGACCTTTCGCACCAAAACACCACCTCCTCTAGCATTCACTAGCCACCGGATGTGATGTGCGGCGTAGTTCGGTTTGGTGCCACGACCCACCGTTTGCAAAATATAGCGTTTAATGACCAATCGCTTGGCTCATTTGCACTATTTCACGCGTTTGCAAACAATAGGGCAGTGAGAGCACCGAAATGAGAAGGAAAAAACTGAGAGAGGATTTTGTAGAGGGTCCCTACACTGAGGTGTTGGATTAGATGAGCCATCTCTAGGTGCCACGGAGTCGAGTAGTCACCGTCGAAGTTGAACGATATTTTGGTCTCAGGGCTCTTAAGGGACTACGCCCGAGAGAAGTAGCCGAAAGCAAGCGACCTTGTCGCGCGCAAAAACACCACCTCCTCTAGCATTCACCTAGCCACCGGACATGTCGGCGTAGTCGGTTTGGTGCCACGACCCACCGTTTGCAAAATATAGCGTTTTGACAACCTTATGGCTGGCTCATTATTGCACTATTTCGCGCGTTTGCAAACAACAGGGCAGTGAGAGCACGAAATGAGAAGGAAAAAACTGAGAGAGGATTTTGTAGAGGGTCCCTATGCTGAGGTGTTGGATTAGATGAGCCATCTCTAGGTGCCACGAAGTCGAGTAGTCACCGTCGAAGTTGAGCGATATTTTGGTCTCGGGGCTCTTAAGGGACTACGCCCGAGCGAAGTAGCGGAAGCAAGCGACCTTGTCGCGCACCAAAAACACCACCTCCTCTAGCATTCACTAGCCAGCCACGGACATGCGCATGTAGTCGGTTTGGTGCCCATGACCCACCGTTTGCAAAATATAGCGTTTGATGACCAATCGGCTTTGGCTCAATTGCACTATTTCGCGCGTTTGCAAACAATAGACAGCGAGAGCACCGAAATGAGAAGGAAAAAACTGAGAGAGGATTTTGTAGAGGTCCCTATACTGAGGTGTTGGATTAGATGAGCCATCTCTAGGTGCCATGGAGTCAGAGTAGTCACCGTCGAAGTTGAGCGATATTTTGGTCTCGGGGCTCTTAAGGGACTACGCCGAGCGAAGTAGCCGGAAGCAGCGACCTTGTCGCGCACCCAAAACACCACCTCCTCTAGCATTCACCTAGCCACCTGGAGACATTGGCAATAGTTGGTTTGGTGCCATGACCCACCGTTGCAAAAAATATAGCGTTTAATGACCAATCACTTTGGCTCATTGCTTTATTTCGCGCGTTTGCAAACAATATAGGGGCGAGCACACGAAATGAGAAGGAAAAAAACTGAGAGAGGATTTTTGTAGAGGTCCCTACTTTGAGGTGTTGGATTAGATGAGCCATCTCTAGGTGCCATGAGTCAAGTAGTCACCGTCGAAGTTGAGCGATATTTTGGTCTCGGGGCTCTTAAGGGACTACGCCCGAACGAAGTAGCCGGAAGCAAGCGACCTTTCGCGCACTGAAAAACCACCTCCTCTAGCATTCACTAGCCCCGGATGTGCGTGTAGTCGGTTTGGTGCCATGACCCACCGTTTGCAAAATATAGCGTTTGACAACCAATCATTGGCTCAATTGCACTATTTCACGCGTTTGCAAACAATAGGGCAGCGAGAGCACCGAAATGAGAAGGAAAAAACTGAGAGAGGATTTTTTAGGGTCCCTACTACTTGAGGTGTTGGATTAGACAAGCCATCTCTAGGTCTCTAGGTGCCATGGAGTCGAGTAGTCACCCGTCGAAGTTGAGCGATATTTTGGTCTCGGGGCTCTTAAGGGACTACGCCCGATGAAGAAGCTGGAAGCAAGCGACCTTGTCGCGCACCAAAACACCACCTCCTCTAGCATTCACCTAGCCACCCAGATGTGTTGGCGTAGTCGGTTTGGTGCCACGACGTCTGAGGCATGACTTCTCACTCCTCGCCTCCGTTCATTTCCTAGGACTCAAAACATTCAATTTGTCACTTGTTTACCTTCCATCTCTCTTGTTCTCTTTGGACTTGCCTCTGTCCTCTTAGACCTGCTTCATCACTATCCTTGCTTTTCTCTCTTGAGCTATGTTGTTGTGGTGATCTCTCTCCATCTCTGCTGCCTGTGACTATGTGCTTACATGCTCATTATTTTTGCATTGTAATAGGATTCTTCATCACATATCACTAGACACAGAATTAGGAGTATAAGTACAAATCATCAAACAATTAAGGGAACACATGTGTGAGGACCTTTTATTCATAAGTGCCATCATTGATTGCATGAGATTAATCATCTCTGCCTCAAATTAAAGCAATGTCTCCCATCGAAACTTGACCCCAGTCAACAAGCAAGATCAAGCATTCATACTGCAAAGAAGGACATGTGACCATTGGGTGAGCATGATCCTTGAAAAAGGGAACATGATCTATTTCCTGAGATTATCTCTTTGTTTAGATTGTTCTTGGTCATATTTTTGAAAATCAATAGGAATAGAGTTGAGATCAAGAAAGAGAAATTCCATTGGGAAAATAATCTCCCATTTGCGAGTGAGATGAATAATTTTGATTCTCATTCCTTGGTGAGCTCAGGTGTGTTTTCATCTGACTCAGAGAACTTGTATGACATTTTGTCCCATACCATCACCTAGAGGTTTGAAGCTCTAAAAGAAGCCATTTCTGATTTTGAATCCCATGAGGAGAATGTATCAAAATTTTTGGAAGATCTTGGCACAAGAATGCATGAGCTTGGTACTCCTCTCAGGGAGAATAATTCCACATGAAGAATCTTCAGGATTCAAATTTTAAGAATTGGTTCAGGAAAATATTTGTGACCCTTTCCTTTGAGATAGTCAATAAGTTTTAGTTCAACCCTTGTAGAGATCATAGGTTATATCTCTAGAATCTATGAAGAGTTAAATGAAAAATATTTTAGTCAATGTGGAAATATCAATGCCATTCCTGAGAATTGACTCAACACATTGGAGCATGTGAACATCTTGGAAGATGAGAAAGTTTCATTTGTAGTTTCCAGATTCAACAAGATGGTCTATGGAAAAGCCTCATCATTCAAGATCTTCCGCGGAGGAAGACATGAGTTGATTCTTCATTAGAGGAGGATTCTTCATGCGATGGGTGGAACCTAAGAATACTAATAAGGGCTTACTGTCAAATTTTTACCCAAGTTTCAACTTGGGACATCAGAATGCACCACCACATGAAATCTCTCCCTTTCGTCACTTAAGGCTTGTAACATTCTCACTAGGTATTCAATTCCTCAGCACCCCAACTTGATTATGTTGCCCCCTCTCATGAATACTTAACCCCTTCTCACATTATCACCCCTTTAAGTCCCTTTGTCACTTAAGGCTTGTAACCCTACCCTGTCATGCCATGTAACCGGGTTAATCCAGAATGGTCAAGGATGAGTTAGAAGGTGAGTTAGCTAGGTTAATGTTAAGAGGTGAGTATAAACATACACTTAGCCATTTTTTTAATCCCTTTTTAAAATATTTCCTTTTCCTTCATTGTTCTTTAGTATATTTAGTTATCTTCTAAATTTTCAAGAAACCCTATTGCAAAAATCACATTTTTGCTCATATCTCCTTCATTTTTGCTCCATTTCCCCTGTAATTTTGCCCGTAACTTCTACTCATGAACTCCTTGAAGATGATCTAAAAATATTTTCCATTGGTACCCTAATTTTTTATAGCATCCCATTTAAAATTTAGAGAAAAAACTTACCTTTTTAGATCCTTGCAATTCTAGAGATCGAAAACACTTGAAATTTGAAGCAAGAAACCATATGAAAATACCTAATCTAATGAAAAAATTTCATCTCAATCCAAATACAAGAAGACATGATTAAATATTTAAATCAAACATGTACATATCAGAGAACTAATTTAAATGGTTATGAAAACATACATAGAAGGATATCATACAATGATGAAATCAAATCAAACATATATAGTTCAGATTTATCGTTATGAAAACCAACACACATGGATATATAAGAATCAAAAAAAGTGTGCTCCAGATGCATGTCTCTAAAAATATATACATAAGTTCATAATGTATGTGTACATCTCGAACTAAGTGTGTCATAATGTACATATGGGACCACATGCGGTCAAAAGGCTATATATATATAATGGACTATATGAAGAAACATGTTCACTAGGACCAGATGGCCCATATATATATCTATGTACATCCAGGTGGACTATGAATCTACTCATGAAACATCTTCCCTCTCTTCGCCTGCTTAGAAGTAGCACGTCCACGACTTGGGGATGTAGTGGAGGAGATGCCACTACTGGATTTCATCGTGTGGTCTAGGTGTCTCTAAGCATGCCTGCTGACCTAACTTTGCACATTCATAAACAACAAGTTTTTAACACCCAAAATTTTAAAATACATTCAAAATTTAGAAACTTGTACAATTTAGTTAAAATGCATGTGAAATCTTACCGCATGATGTCATGATCCTATCGATTTGTTGTTGACATCGCGGGGACAACAATAGACTCACGAGGGTAAGCTACATACAAATAATTAATTTTCAAATTAAATATTTCACATATACATACAAAATTTGATATTGTAGATTTAAGTAATAAGAAATAATGAACCTCAAAATTTAACAAATTTAAAAAATTGTACCTCGGTTAGTGGATCTGCGAGATCTTATGGCGTGTATCTACGGTAGCCTCCATGATCTGCATATATGGAGGAGTCTCTCTATGATCATAAGCTATACAAAAAAACATGTACAAATCAATATTAAAATCTACATGATTTGTGCACCACATAACGAGAGGTCAAGCATGTAATCCACGTGAACTTCAGTAATTAGAAACAAAGTGTAAAGAGATTTACTAACCTACGTAAAACTCATGTGAGGCGTGCCGAGTAGCCTCGGTTCCTGAGAGATGATGACCCATGAGGCTCTGTGTATAAAGAGAAAAATATTAATATGTACAACATACATACGTGAAACATTATAATAATAATCTAGTGCAATCAAATGAAATTAAAAATGTAAGTTTTGTCTGACTTGAAACTTACGTTTGAAACACGCCCATTTGTATGTATTTAGCATGTCGACGCTTGGATGTTTCCTTCACCTTGGCTCTTGCTATTTAAAATAAAATAAAAAATTAGTTTTTACATGTATGTACATGACGTACAATAATATATATATATATATATATATATATATATATATATATATATATATATCTCAAACATGTGAATTAAACTAGTATATATATATATATATTATTTAAATTTATTTGAAATTTACTGTGAAAGACCAATATCGGTGCACACGATTCAAAAACATTCCCGACATCTCATCTATAGAAAAGAAATCCTGTGAACCAGCAAATGATGTCTCGCCCGCAGTGCATACGGCACCACATGATCCACGGTGGTGTGGGTGCGCTAGAACTAGTGCCTCCACCAACATCACCGGATGATAATCTGGTCACTATCTATGTTGGGTGAGAGTGTCGGTGAGCTCCCTCAATGCATGCGATGTATCAATCTCCACAACCTCCTTCCTTTGTAGGAGGGATAAGCGAAAAGGTAGTGGGGTTTTGGGGCATGGGGGATCCTAGGTTGACCTATGTGTGCACCAGGTCTACTCTGTGCAGAGCCACCTCCTCGACCAAAAAAGTCAGAAAAGTCAAAATAATTCGGGACCTCATTGAGCACGAACTCATGATATAATTTCTTCAAAAAATAAAGAGGAACCTCATTGTTGTTGCATGGTGGATAATAAAAAACCATCCACCATCGGTCCCAAAAATTGTTTTTGATTCGGTCATCGTGGCACTAATGGATTGGGAACCGTTTGCAAGTAACTGCGGGGGGCATTGGTTCTAGGGTCGGTAAATAATGCACAAATGAGGTCTTTTCCAATTTTTTTGTCTTTTACGGCCGCATGGGATAGTTTATCCGCATACCACCACCTACAGTCACCTCTAAAGGTATTCCATCTATGTATTTGGTTGGTTGCGGACTCGACTTCGCCAATCAATGTTTGCAATGTATTGGCTAAAGTCATGCGGGATGGATTTGTAGCATGATTTTGTCTTATAGTTTGAATTAGGTTCTCAATGACAATTTTATTTTCTCGAGATTCTTCCAATGATATTATCTTGTGTTCTGTTGGCTCAGTGGGGACAGAAGGAGCCACAGGAGGCGGATCTATGTTTGGAGGAGGGTTTTGAGGAATGTTCGGAGGGTTTTGAGGAATGTTCGGTGGGTTTTGAGGAATGTTTTGGTTTTGAGGAATGTTTTGATGGTTTGCATGATTTTGAGCTTGCCGACCAACTGATAAAACAAGAAAATTGTATACATAAACAAACATTTCAAAAAACCCATGAAAATGCAAAAAAAAACCTAAAATGCAAAAAAATGATTAAAATCGGGGGCTTACCTCCTCGTCTTGGTGGCATGGTTGAATCTATCACTATCCAGAAGTCGATGAGCAATTTTGAGGTGGTATTCAAAGCTCATGAGTGAAAAACGTCTAGGAAAAATCGTGGTTTGAAATGAAAAATGCTCCACTTTATAGTTTTAATCTCGTTCATACTATTTATGTGATACCAACTTGTGCTTATATGAGCTAAAATAAAAAAGGGGGAAATCCTAAAGTAGGTTTTGGCTCACCATTTTTAAAAGTCAAATTTATGGAGAACCACATAATTGGAAATGAGATTCATGAATGAATGTAGAGTATATAATGCGCTATCTCTAACACCTCAAGTACAACCTCCGAATGAAGAGTTTCACATTGTTTCCCCCACTTTGACCTTTGACTTCTCCTCCCTCAAATCCCTTCTTCTTAACCCTCTTATTTTTCCATCTATTTGGTCCCTCTAGTTTCACTTCTTCCAAGTATGCCTTTTGGTGATTCCATCATTCAATTTACATATAAACAAATATTAACTTTAAAAATACATAAAATATATATTTTACAAACATTTATATATACAAATATTTTCATTATCAATAAATATTACTTATATATAAATATTTCATATACAAATATTTATATATAACTAATAATGCATTACAAATATATCAATTAAATAATTATTAATATTTTATAATATAAAATATATTTTTCCACATATTTTAATAAATATATATAATAAATGTATATATAATGCATATTAATATAGTTCTTAAAGTTAAAAATTCACATACATAAAATAAATATTTTTATACTATATAACGCGAATAATTATATATAAACAAATATAATACATAAAATATATTTTACAACTTATATATAATACACAATTCAAAATTATACACAATTATTTATATTTTAATAAAACAATATTTTATACAAATATAAATTAAAATATAAATATGATATGTAAATCTAAGTGTATTTTTAAATGTTTTTTATTTTTACTTATATAATTTCTTAAAAAACTCCACTCACATTATAATACATAACTTAGGAACAACAAATATAATGCACCCAATATATACTTAGACAAATATGTGAATATGTTTGAAATTTAAACAAATAGAATTTATTTTTTAAATTATATATTTAAATGATTTAATAATATTTTATAATAAACCAAATTAATATTCTATTAGATCTTTTCATATAAAATTATATTTAACAATAAGTAAATTCAATTAAATTCTTTATCATATAAAACATTTGATTACTTATATAAAAATATTTATTACTCATACATATTTTTATATATGTATAAATATATACTCATATCTCACCTTTTACCTAATATATCTTATCCTTTACTAAATTTTTATAATATTTATAGGATTTATTATATAATTTAAGATTTTGAATAAATTTTAATAATATGTTTATATGATTTTTTAATAAAATTTGATAATATTTTTCATAATTTTTCAATAAATTCTTAATTGAATTCTAAAAAATTGGTTATATTTAAGAATTGTGATTTATATTATATAAATTTTACTTGAAAAAGAGATAGGTAAAATGTTTTTCTTTAATTTTATATAATTTTTTAAGTCCTTTTAAATAAATATATATCATTTATCAAAGATTTCAATGTAGATGGCCGTGACCATAAAACCACTCAATATAGAATATCCCTGGATAAAATAATTAAAAATACTTTATTCATTTTAATATAACAAAAGTAAAAATTAAATTAGAAGAGAGTTTCTTACTCTAAATCTTGATTTTCTTCACAATAAAAAATATTAATACAATACATTTAAAACATTTGCTAAAAAATGATAGTTTTTAATTTATTTTTTATATCAATGAATTTTCATTTTAAAAAATGTCATATATAAATACAAGAATCTCAACACACAAAATTGTATAGTAGTTAACAAGTCACTTTGATTTCAGGTTTTAAAAATAAAACAAGAATCTCAATACACAAAATATTATGGTGATTAATGAGACAACATTTGAATACACAAAATTTTATGATGATTAATGAGATATTTTGATGGTTACGAGTCATTTTAATTTCACATTATACAAATATACCAAAATCTTAGTACACAAAAATTCATAATAATTCATAATAAAACCCTATCATTTTGATCATACATTATAAAAATAAAAATAAAAATTATGATTTTATACATGATATTTCAAAATTTTGAGACATTTTTCATATATTAATATCAACATAAACCCTTTTTACATCTCTTAAAATTTATATTTTGACCAACTACATTTAACCATCATCCTTACCAACTTAACGATAACCATTTAATTTTAAATAAAATTTCAATTAAAATCAATAGGTGAAATCCATACACTTTATGCGCCCTTAGTAAAACCCCAAGATGGACAATGTCAGCCGTTGATTTATGAGCCAAGATCGACGGCGAAGAGCTGCTGAGGTGAAACCCTAATGTAGTGGAAATATATCGACTGCTAGGGGTTCAGAAAAACCCATTTGATTTAGGGTTTATTGCGGAGAGGAGAGGAGAGGAGGGCAGGGCCAGGTGAAGGAGAAGAAGCAGAGGCAGATCGTTTGTTCGTTCATTCATTCACCATGGGGCGTATGCACAGTCGAGGGTACTCTCTTTGCTTTTTTCCCCTTTTTTTCACAACAAGAAATGGTGCAGATTCAGCCCACAAAACTCTTTGAAGACTATCGAATTGAAAAATCTGTCAAATCATAGTTTTAAAGCTGTATTTGTGTGCTGTTTGTGTAAGAGATCATCTGTTAGCTGGCATTGGAGAAATGTAGAGGTTTGATATCTTATCTAGATTACATGGATGCGGTGCCTGCAATGTTGTTCCTGCATTTGTTATAGATGTGGCTTTTTAACATCCAATGGTGTTTTACTGTCAAATGTGCGCCAACGCTGGCTGTACATACGGATACAACCAGAAATATTTTTCTTATTGTTTTTGGCAAACTTCGCTTGTTGATGTTGCTGCTAATTTGCCCCGACCTCAAGGGCAGATCTTCCTTTAAAATCACAGGAATTTCACCCAGCCGCATCCCAGCGGCTGGATTGTGTATTTTACTCAATTTCAACCTTAATTCCTGGGCTTTAAACTTAAGCCGCTGCCTTGAATTCTCTTTTACCACTGGACCTCATCCCATTTATAAAGCAAAAATCATTTTTAGTTTCCACTTACAGGCCATATTCGTGAAAGTACAGATTAGGCTGAGTTGGCCTCTGACCACTTCCTTTGTCATTCTCCTGCCCGAGACATTTTATCTTGATTATACCTGCATTAACCATTAATGCTCATGTATTCATCTTAAGAAAGCTTTTAACAATAGCAATAGGTTAAAGTTAAACTATGCTAATGCCATATTTGCTATGAAAGTTAGTAACGGTATGTGGGATGTATGATTTTCTACATAGATGTGTATAAAGAGCAAAGATTACAAAATCTGGTTGTAGGAGATTAGTAATTTTGCTCAGCTAGGTCTGATTACACCAAAATACAAATTGACCTGATTATATTTACTAGAACTATGTTATCTTTTTGGACCTTCATTAAAAACGAATACTATGAAAAATAACCAATTAACACACCATCAGTGTTGTCCAACCATTTAAGTCACCAAAATTTATATTGATGCCAACAGAATCAGTTGGATTCATTGCCCTGTCACAACCAAGAGATACCGCCAAGCAGGCTATCCAGCTCATGGTGATCTTGAATATTTTGCATCCTGTTTACTGCTTCATTTGTAAGAATTCCAAGCAAACAGATATTTGATCAAGCTGAATATGAGTGTCATCAAAGTCTGGAATTGATTGTTGTACAGAGCTCTCCATCTGAACCACTCATTTCCATATTATGTCAATGGGCATGACATATTACCCATGCTACACATACCTTGGCCATTGTCAGCATCAAATATTTGTATTTTTTCAAAAATGAATGTAACTATTCGGTTGATTGCATTTTAAACAGCAGATCATTTGCAGTCACAATATAAATATGTGATCTTGCTGTTGTGTCTTGTGATTGATATCTACCTCACTCAAACTCCGGTTATTGACTTCAAGCCCAACTTGTATTACATAGTATAGTGTTCTATATATATTATAAATTTATGTGAGCGTTTGTGTACATTTTCTGGTTAAGACTGCATAAATTATATGAGCTTATTTTAGCAGCATTGACGTGTTGATTTGTATGGTTTCAAATTTTCAATGTTCACCATCAAGCTCGTTACTTCCAAAATTGTACATTTCAACATTTATCCCATGTTTTCAAAAATATATATAAGTCATAAGTTTCAATCTTTCAAGCCAAAAGACATTTGTCTCTCTAGGAACATTTAGCATCATTTTGGATAGCCGTCATTACAAACCTCTTATCACATTTGTGTACAAGTATTGGTTATTGCCAAGCCTGCCATTAATCTTGTGGCCACTATTAATACTCTGTGTGCATATTATAATTGTATTCTTTTTCCCAATGAGGAGAGAAAATTGTCAACTTGAATGATTCCCTTGGCTTAGACCCAACCTTATATTTTCTTAGTTGCTATAAACCCCAAGTAGTATTTTAAAAAGTAACACTCAGTCAATTGTCAGTTTTTGGAAATATCCTTGAACAGAGTTTAAATTAAAGGATTGAAGTGTCAGGCCTCAAATAGTGAAATGACAAAGAACACTAATCTGGTGCAAAATTGTATTTATGCTAAATCAAATGAAGAAAGATTACAAACATATATAGCCAAAGGATGGCTATTCATTTCACCTTCCAAGAAGACTCTTCACATTCCTACGAGAACTATTCATCTACCACTACAAGACAAAAGCTCTCCTACATATTACACCTAAGATTAATCAATATTATGTACAATAAACCTACACCACCTAATCTGTAGGGGTAGTTGTGAGACCAAGCATGCTTTTGAACTTTTTAAAACTTTCTCATTCAAACACTTTTGTTAGGATGTCTGTTGATATCTCTGTAGTAGAGCAATGTAGCAATTATATTGCCATATTTCACATAATGAAGAATCAATTAGAATTTTGTGTTTTTTATGCTTGGTTCCATGGTGGAATGTTGGATACTTTGCCATGTTACAAAGGTGTTGTCAACCATGAGTGGTGTTGGTTATAGTTGATGTTTTTGTAAATTTTAAAGAATCCTTTGGAGCAATAAAATTTCTCTATTTGCCGTAGAAGCTGCCATGTTTTTGCTTTTGCTGAAGAAATTGTTGGCACTATATGCTTCCTTGACTTCCAATTGATCATTGTTGTTCCTAGGTTCATTGAAATACTGTTAAGTGGGTTTTCCTTAGTTGAAATTGCCAACATAGTT
Organism: Taxus wallichiana var. yunnanensis; assembly: GCA_018340775.1. Lineage (NCBI taxonomy): Eukaryota > Viridiplantae > Streptophyta > Pinopsida > Cupressales > Taxaceae > Taxus > Taxus wallichiana. The sequence continues at coordinate 457,119,058 of CM031242.1, read as the reverse complement.
AGAATTTGAATATTTAAATTTATGTGAAGTCTCCTTCTCGGATTATTTGAGCCCAAAATTTTGCGTTTCTTTTAGATATTGAAGAACTCTTTGTGTTGCTATCTAGTGGTTTTCTTTGAGTTGTGGCATGAATATAGAGAGAACCAATTTCAAAAGATATATCTAGTCTAGTTGTGGTAAGATAGATTAGACTTCCAATGAGTTGTTTGTATTTAGTGGCATTGACCAAATTCATGGTATCTTTTGATGTCAATTTCAAATTGTGTTCCATGGGCATACTAAGAGGACTACAATTTGTTTCTCAAAATTTCACCAATGTATTTTTGTTTAGTGATGAAGATGTACTTTGCTGTGATTTTGAAGTGTGTTTCTCATTCCTCTTGTGATGAGTAGATCATCCACATACACCATTAAAACTAAAAGTACATCTCTTTTGACAAAAAGAGTTGCATCTTCAAACACTCAAATCGTTTGAAATTCATGTTTAGGAGGTGCTTGGCGAAACTTTTGTACCATACGCTTGGGGCTTGTTTCAAACCATATAATAATTTTTTACAGCTTGCACACTTTGTGCTCTTGGTTGTTCACTTTGAAACCTTCTGGTTGAGACATATATACTGTTTCATTGAGATCACCATTTAGAAATGTAGTTAAACCTCCATTTGATGAGGTTTTCATCCATTTTGTGTTGTTAAGCCAACCAAGTTGAATGATAGTCCATGTCATTGTAGGTGCAAAGTTTTCATTGTAGTCTATACCTTCTTTGTGGGCATGCCCTGTTGTGACAAGCTTTGCTTAATGTTTGTTAATTGAGCTATTAGCCTTGTATTTGTTGGAAAAGACACCCTTGTAACCAATTGGTTTATAGCCAATTGGAAGATCAACCAATTTCCAAGTTCCATTTTTCACCAATGCATCATACTCATCTTTCATTGCTTTTCTCTAAGACTCATGCTTTTTTAGCTTGTTTGAAAGAGGTTGGTTTTGAATCAAACACAACATTGAGTTCTTCTTTTGGAGAGTCATTCAAGGTGAGCTTTTCAATCTTATATCGAATCTCTTTTAGAAAATTTTCGGATTGTTGTGCAGTTGAATGTGCATTTCAAGTGCTGGTTTTCCAATTTCAAGAGGATGGACATCTTTCAATGTCTGTGTTGACCATTTAAGTGTACTTTTTGTGGTTTCAGTGCCTCATTTTCTTGGTTTGAAGTTCATTTTTGTGACCTTTGTTCTTGTGGCCCTTGTTCATTTTTTGATGAAGTTTCATCGTCTCCTTTAGGGGGTTGATTCTCTGATATAGGAGCTGAAAAAATTAAATGATTCCCAATTTCTTGTCCTTAAAGGCATCAAATTTTGCATATTTGTCAAGTCGACTCAATTGTCGATCAATGTTAGCTTTGTCATTTGCATTTTCACAAAAGACAATTTCTTGTGACAAAAAAAATCCTTGTTTTTTCATTGTACAATGCCTCGTAGGATTCAGAGTATCCCAAAAGGATGCATTTGCAACTCCTGCGCTCCAAGTTATTCCTTTTCCTTGGGAATCAACGTGTAACTAGGGGACACAAAAACTCTAAGATGTCACATTGTAGGGAAGATGACCGCACCGTATTTCATACAAAGTCTTTAGTTGAAGGGCTGATGATGTTGATCTATTGTGAAGGTAAACTATTGTTTGAGCTTTGACCCAAAAGTGCAGTTTCACCCTTTGAAATACAACATTGCACTGATCATGTTCATCATGGAGCATTGTAGGAAGATGACCACACCATATTTCATATAGGGTCTTTAGTTAAAGGGTTGTTGAATGTGATCTGTTGCAAAGGCACACTAGTGTTTGAGCTTTGAAACAAAAGTACAACTTCACCCCTTTGAAATACAACATTTGCACGAACCATGATCATCATGGTTTTATTCATCCTCTCAAATATTCCATTTTGTCAAGGAGTGTGAGGAATTGTGAGTTGGTGTATGATCCTCCCATTTTGCTCAAGATAAGATTCAAACCCCCTTTTAAGTATTCCACTGTGGGATTGAGCTTCATCTTTTTATCATTGTTCAAAACTTTTGAAATGTTTGAAAGCCTTGATCTTTAATTTTTGTTTGAGAAAATATATTCGAGTCATTTTGTTGTAGTGGTTGATGAACATTATGAAGTACATGTGATTGCTAGCATGGAGAATTGAAGAGAACATAAGTTTCAGTGAATTAACTGCAATTTTCTGTTTGCTTTCTATTTTGACTTTTGAAAATGTCCTCTTGTAAGTTTACTCAAAATACATGCTTCACACTTTCAAATTTTGGGGGTATGGTAGGGAAACAATGGCATTCTCTTGTAATACATGAATCTTGTCATAGTCAGTATGCTTAAATCTTGCATGCCTAATCATACTTACATGCATTCCATTTTCAACAAGATGAATGAGATTTTTTGAACTTGAGCCTCATGGCTCCCATTTTTTCCACAATGTTTGTGTAACAAATTTTGTGTATTGTTTTGCTTTTCATTTTGTTTCCCATTCTTCTTTACTGTTTTTACCTTCTCTCCCTTGTTCTCTCCTTTGTCTTTATCTTTTCATTCATTTTTATAAGATGAGGTCTTGTAAGAGGAAGAAACCCTAAAAGAATTATTTTTTTGATGGGCATAGGAAATGCTTTCTCATGCGGAGTTATTTTTTCTTCCAAAAATCTTTTTCTTTCACCATGTTTTCTACCAATTGATCAAAGGTGAAAGTCTTCAATTGATTGCTTGCTTATAAATACTCCAAATAGGTTGAACATGTCGGAAGGAGGCTGTTATGAATGCTGTCATGTGAATGCCAATTTTTACACTAGTGGCATCAACATCATGTTTGATAGCATGGATTTTCGAGGCTGGACTCGTTACATAACTATTTTCCAATTCAAGATCGAACAATTTCAGTTGCAGTTGTATGTACTTCAACTTTGATTGAGAATCTTACAAGCCTTTCAATTTTTAAGTGCTTCCCACATAGTATTGAATCCTTGAATATGATGAAGAAATTCTTTGTCAACCGAGGCCCTTATCAAGGCCAATGCTTTCAAATTCTTGTGCTTCCAAGTTTGAATTTATTTTGCATCTTTTGGTTTTGCTGGTTGTACTTTCTTGTTGTAAATGGTGAACCATAGATTATTGAAGATTACAGTGATCTCCACTTGTTGAGAGCATTTTAACCAAACATCTTTTGCGGTTAGCATTGTGCCAATAATTGATTTTATTGAGTTCATTTTTGTAATAAACCTTTCCATATACCACCAAATTGATATAATACCAAACCTCTGGATATGCTTGGCCTTTTTGTATACTCGTTGGTACATGGAAGAAGCTTCTCTTTTCTATATATTGATTAGTACGTGGAAGAGATGTCAAAGCATGTGAGAGTAGAAGGTATGTGATATCCAGGTAGCATGTAAAAAGAGTTTGCTCTATCCTATGACACGTACTTAGCAAAAAAACCTTGTTTGCTCTATATATCTGGTATTTCTTACTTTAAGATTTACGCCTAGTGCTAGATGCAAATGGGTAATGGAGAGAACTAGATATTGATATTTTTTCCTTATTTCTCCTTGGATATTTATAGGGATGATGCCACACTGAAGCCAATAGACCAGTTTTACACAAATAATAATACTCAAATTGATAATCTGCAACTCTCAATATTCATTCATCCAGGAAATACATATATAGATGGGTGCACTCCTATAAACAAGGAGGTTACTCCAACTAAACAATCCACAAATATCTCCTGAGAATACTCTTAACTCTATATATGTAATATTGTTGTTACATGCAAAAGTATGACTCTTAACTAACAATATTAATAATGTAAACAATATATTCCTAACATGCATATTGTTGTTGCTGTTATATTAGGCGACAGATGTGGAAGTTCAATTGTGGCAACATTATTCCTAAGCGTGAAATAGAGGCATCATTAATATAGAATGCTGGAAATTATTTGAGTTTGCACAATTTGTCTTGTTTTTGATATTTGCTTGATTTTGAAATAGAAATTTGCTTGCACACCAAAAATTATGACTTATAAGTTATTTTTGATATTTTAAAATATGTAAAAAAATGTACTTATTTATAATTAACCTCCACAAAAATATTATGCCTGTTTTGTTATGTTGTAAATCCTAAGCATAAGAAAAAAACCAAACCTAGCTTTTGAACAGCTGCGTGGGAGATGTCAATGTTGGGCCACACCTTGGCTAGGCCAAATAGATGACTCCAGCACCGATTTTACAAATTTTGACAGCTGTGCAGCTTTGCACACGGAATTTTTCAGATGATTCAGTTCCTGAAATAGCTTTTTTCAATTGCAATATGATCACAGATGTTGGATTATGTCTTTACCATATTAATAATACCAACGCTTCAAAGGCTGTGGCAGATAATAACAGGTGTGCTGAATGCTAATGTTTTTATAATACCAATGTCAGGATGATGCAATGTTAGACCAGGAATTTGAACATATTTCCATAGCTGTCTGTCCAAGGTTTTACATGGAGTGTCTGGGTGGATAGAAATACAGCTCAGTCGCCCACAGAGCTCTCAATAGTTCTGCCTTCTCACCATGCTTTTCTTGTGTCCAAAACCAACATATCGATCAGGCCCAGTGGAAATAAATGTGCTCAAGTCTAATTAGCAATGTTTCTAATCAGGCTTCTTGTCTATATATCAATCTATGGAGGTGTATTTGCAAAGACTAATGCTCTAGCAGTGCTGTACGGCCTGCATTAAAAATTTCAACTATATGGCCCAAGAATGAGGATTTGCAGTGGGAGAGAAAAATGGAGGATGAACAAATGAATGGAAGAGCTTGTGCTGTGATAACAGTGCCAGGTCAGGAATAATGGAATGAAAATGAACAATAATCTGGTGCAAACCAAAATTGTATTCACATTAATTCAAATGAAGAAAGATTACAAACATATATAGCCAAAGGATGGCTATTCATCTCACCTTACAAGAATACCCTTCACATTCCTACGAGAACTATTCATCTACCACTACAAGACAAAAGCTATCCTAAATATTTTACTCTTAGGCTTAATCAATATTATGTACAATAGTATTACATAAATGTTATTCATGGCCAAGATTGCTTTCATTGAGAGCCGTGTAGATCATTTCATTATTTTCTGGCTGGTCTGAAAATGTCAACCTGTAGGCTCTACAACCACGTTGTCACTTACTTTCATCCTGGATTTATATTACAGGTAATACATGAAAAGCCTTTTTACCCTTTCTGAGGATATACTTATCTTGACTAGTACAACTTCTTAATGTAAATTACATATTCTGTGCGAGCTCTATCATGACTTACTCAATTGTTAAATCCTTTAAATCTAAATTATCTAGTAAGACTAAAATTAAAATGCAAATAAATTAGAATTCCACTTCAGAAAGATTCAAAAACACTGTCACTGCCTGTGTTCTCTGCCCATGCTTGTCCTGAAATCACACCTTCTTGCTTCTTCCTCATTAGCTTTAATGCTTTTGTGTATTCACTTTCATTCATCATTTACCCCAGTTTGCTACCACATTTGCATCTGATAAGCTCATTCAAAGGCATGCTGTCAAAAGATGGTGTTATTATTTCTGGCATTTTCATGTTTTTGATACCTCTTTCCTTAGTGAATTTTAGACCTTTGTAAAGGGCATCAACTTTGGCTTTGTGTACGTATTGGGTTATTATATCCACAGCGTGCACACATCACGGTACTTTTACCATTTATATTTAAGGTGGTTTCTGCCATAAATTTCTGCAGTGCTTTTTCCTGGAAGGATACTATTCTGTATATTATCCACACTAATGTTCATCAATTCATAAATTTCTCAATGATTCTGTTTTGTATCGTTTCAACAAATCTGCTTTTATGCCTGAAGGTTCTATTATTCCTCTCCAATCATCTCAACTGAGGAACTAGGAGATGGTTTGTGTGTTTCATTTCCCATTCTTTGTGTCACCTAATTAATGTGTGAAGAAACTCATTAATTATTTAAAAAGCATAGCAGCACCGAGCTATCCTCGTCAAAGATAATTGTTATATCTTACTCCAGATTTTCTGAGAGAAGACAGCACCAAATGTATAATTATCTGAGTGATCTCCACAGAACATGGAATGTCTGTGTTGCATAATGTTATTTTTCAATTAAAAATGCTTCTAGAATTTATATTACATTGCCTAAATAATAATATTATCTGCCGGTAAACAATTGAAGATCAAAAGGTGGATGCATGGAGTGGGAGTGGCTGGAATTCTTTATTCAGCAACAATGATTTGCTACTGTTTTCCTCATCCAACGGCATGCCTATATTGTATATGGTTTTGTTAGGTGTAAGGAACTCAGTTAGCAAAAGCTAAATTAAATGTCTCTGTTTTATCAGAAATCAGCCATGATTTTTCTTTAATCCTTAATATTTGTGATTTAAATGTTTGGTTTGCATTCTTGTAAACACAATAAAAAAGAAATCTACAGTATTTGTCAGCAAATGCTTGGGCTTAATATTTGGTTTTTGTGTGGAGCATTGGACTATTTTATGCTCTAGTTATGTAATGAGAATTCACTGTATAAAGCAAAATGTTGCATTCTTTTCGTGTTGTTTTTGCAGAAAGGGTATTTCCTCCTCAGCTCTACCCTACAAGAGAACTCCCCCAAGTTGGCTGAAGATTACAGCTCAGGATGTAAGTTGAAAGAGATGGTGTTTCAGTTTTAGTATTATATCTTAATTGTTTTGTCTTACACCTTTGTAGGAGAATTAATTACATACTCATAGACTAAGTGATGCTGCGTGTATGGCTGCATAGACCTTTGCATTCATCATCGATTAGGTTTTGTTGGGAGAGGCATATGTGTAGTTGTAAGGTTTTATTATTTATTGTCCCCATTTGAACAATGCTACATCGATATTTTTGTTTAAATTCAGATTCAATAATATTCTGTGATTATGCACTTTTAATTTTTGGGTATATCTAATGTCCAAAGTGGCATTTCAATCCTGCATGCGGATTGTTGTACCTGGTTTCTGGCTTTTTAATGTTATTTTTATGTTTCATGGTTGTACGTTGCTGTAATTTCTTGATGTTTTATTTCCTCAGGTTGAGGATAATATCTGCAAGTTTGCCAAAAGGGTTTGACACCCTCACAAATTGGTGTAATCCTTCGCGACTCCCATGGGATTGCCCAGGTCAGGAGTGTGACAGGCAGTAAAATCTTGCGAATCCTGAAGGCTCATGGTATTTTCCTCTTCATTTGGCTTCTTATGGCATTATATATGAATTGGAATTCTTCATTTTGAGAACTGGCTTAGAATATTGCCATGCATATCCATAAATTCTTGTATAAGTTATCCTAAGACAACAGGATTCTTGTAGGCCTTGCACCAGAAATTCCAGAGGATCTATACCATCTGATTAAGAAGGCAGTTGCGGTAAGGAAGCATCTTGAAAGGAACCGTAAGGATAAGGATTCTAAGTTTCGCTTGATTTTAGTGGAGAGCAGAGTCCATAGGCTGGCAAGATATTACAAGAGGGTCAAGAAGCTGCCTCCTGTTTGGAAATAGTAAGGAATTCTCTATACTAATTTTCTTCCTTGTCCGTATTTGGAGTCATAAGAAGGCATTCAAAGCTTATTATTGTTCTAGTAATTAACAGTAGTTACTGTCTGTTTTCTGTGGGGACAAGTACCTGAGGTCATTTATCTGGGATATCACCATTGCAAGGGATGATCAGGGTGCATCCTTAGCTCAATTTGATTTTATAGATAGCTAGTTCACTTTCTATGGGCGTGTGATGTCTCTCCAACTCATTTGATTTTTATAAAGCTCTAAGAGATTAGTCTTTTAACATTTAAATGTTTTAGCAAATGATTAATTTAGCATTTAATATGATTACATCTTTAATAATTTTTAAATTTTATTATTTTAAATTTTAAATTATTTGGCAGTGTCCCCATGGTCATATCCCTGTGTGCTTAGGATTTTGTGGGGTACTTCTAGCTAGGCCATCCAACTAGGAGGGAACATGTGGTACCATTTTGTTGCAGAATAAAAATTCTGATGATGGTGTGAAATGGATGGAACAAGCTAGGATGGTGTAGTGTTTGTAGAAGTTAAATCTTTTAATCTGTTTGGTAATGAATATGGATGAAATGTTTGCATAGCATGATGCAAGTCATAAGTGATGCTTAGCTTTTCTAGGGTTAACCTTTGAATAAGGGAGCCATTTAAAAAATATTCTTCATGAAATATCAAGGTTTTATTTGGAAGTTAATAGTAAAATAATAGAGTTGCATGATAATTTGAGTAAGCATTTTTATGTAATTCCTGCTCACTCTATTGTGAGTGAATTTTCTTTTGCACTGTCTAATGATACAACTGCTATGTGAATGCAGTGAATCAGCGACTGCCAGTACCCTTGTGGCTTAAAATTCTTTCAGAGTTGTGGAAAATTTGGTCACTGGTTTGGTGTGACATGTTGTACCAGTGGATAGCAACCTGATCATGAATTGTATGTGGAATGCAAAGTGTTCGGTGGCCTATTTCCTGATAGTTCTATCCATTTTCATAATATTAGATCTTGGGAATGGTAACCACTCAGAGATTGAAATTTTGGTCATGACAACATCAGACATAATTTTGGTGTTAGCTGTTGCAGAGCTTCCATTTTGAAATGTTTTTGGGCTGCTCTTTTAAAATTCTTGATCACATGTCTGTTCTATTAAATTTATAGACTATTGTTTGAAGCCCAAAAGTGGGAATTGCATGGCTAAAAGCCCACGATACTGCAGGCATAGAGAAAACTAGTGTTTAGATTTTATTTAATTTTTATTTGCATTTTATTGTGAGATTAGTTTAATTCATTTTTAGTAGATCTTTTTCAAAAAAATATGTTTTAGTACTGATCTGCAAGAGTTTCCTATCGAACTTTATTTTTCTGGAAGATTTTTTTTTCTTTGCAGCAATTTTGCTTCAAACCAAGTTATTGACAATCAAACTTGTTGTATGGATTTGTCTAAAGTTTCAGTCAAGTATTTGGGGATTTGATTTTAGGTGAAAAAGTTTTGCATTCATTTAATGACTACTTGATATAAACCAATGGCTCTTTGCTTTTTGGCTTCATGTTGACTGTTAGGTTTTTATTTCTTTATTTCTTGAAAGCTCTTGTATTTGATACTTGAACATTTATACATAAAGGGGCCCTGTTGGTAAAATAAACTAAAGCCTGGATCATATAACAAAGAGCATGCAAAATGGAGCCAAAACAGAGAAGACCCTGGGGCATGCAACAGGTGTACTCTGAATTAAAAATAAGTTGATACCTCATACCTGCATTTATTCTATCATTGCACATCATATTCATTATTTTTCGTTATTAACAGATATTGTGTATTATGGTTGTAGTCTTGTGTTGACCTATTACTGTGGAGTCTTTTTGATGATGTATCATTGAGCTTTGCATAAAATTCTCATAAGCAAGCTCCCATGTAGCCTTGCTGATCTGCTGATGACTACAAAAGAGGGTTTGGGGTCTAAGCAAGTTTAACTAATATGATCAGGTTATTGTGTGCATGGTACATATGTGACAGGTTAAAGTGAACTTGTTGCTACCTATCCAAGGATTGTTAAGGCTATCTATGCTTGTTGTGGCTCTCATGTGGCAACTCATTGAATCAGATGAGTATTGTGTGCAAGGTACATATGTGACAGGTTAACGTGAACTTTTTGCTACCTATCCAAGGATTGTTCAGGCTATCTATGCTTGATGTGGCTCTCATGTGGCAAAACCAAAAGTGTGAAATCTGTCATTTATAGCTCAAGCACAAAATCAAACACATTAGGAAGTTGAAAGGATTTATTTTTGAAAGAGAAGATTTGTCATTATCCCATTGTGCCATGAACATTTTGTGGGTATGTGCTTAAATAGTGAGAAGGAAATTATAAGAGGCTATCCTATGATATTGTCAATAGGACGATCATTTAGATGTACTATATCAATCGGTATGGTGTGTAGGATGCAACGCCTAGTGCACGAGATGATATAGCCATTAGATGAATATAAAGTTGGAATCAACTTGAAGTCAGGTCATAGGGTTAGGTAAAGGTAGTTCAATAACTATTTTTGTGCAAATGCTTATAAATTTTTGTAAACATTTGTAACAGGATTTTTTTCTTAGTTTTGGAGAAAAACTGTTGCAACTTTGTGTCTACATAATATTCTTTAAGAGCCTTTTTTTAACAATTATCTATCTGATATTCTTTTCTGATTTATATACAAAAAGAATTTTTGCAATGTGTCCTTGGTTGTCACCTTGTTCACCAACACCTTTGCGTTGCATTCTGGCCATCATCTCTAACTGGATGACTACAGGCATTCGAAAACAATTGATTTTTGTTGGTTTACTAATTTAGGAGCTCAAAATGATCTAGATCTAGCCCTTGGGCCACCATGATTGTATCCTTGGATGCCATGAGCATTGTGTAGGTGCAAAAGTCATCTGAAAACAATTCATCTCTGACAGTGTACTGTAATTTTGTAGATAGTCAATATGATCTAGCCTATGGACAACCACGATTTATAGCCTACTGATTTCTATTACTTATGCATGTGTGAATTATTTTTGTTATTTGTTATCCTTTTCAATCAAGAATATTTAATTAATTTCATTTTTACAGTTTGCTAGATATATAACATATAATTAAGTTTGGTACCTTGGCCCATGTAAGTGATTGATTGCTGCCTATTCCTAAAATGTCTTTGAGTTGGTGGTAGGGTTAAAACAGAAAAACAAGCTTGTCACCTCAGCCCATGCAATGACCCATGCAAGTGATTTACTTTTGTTTGTGCCCCTAATACTTTGAAATTCAGTTGTAGGGTTGAGTTTTGTGGTGGTTGTGATATGATTGGTTTGCGGACGTATTATCCTAATGTTTTACTGTCAATTTTCAAAGCTTATCAATTAATTGCCTTGTATGTTGTGTCTGTTCAATCATCCTTAATCTATATGATTCTGTTTTGGTGTCTTAGTGAAACTTGTGCTTTGATTTGTGTGATCTTCACTTCTCATTAGTCATTTTTGATTATTAATTTGCATTTTAATGCTGACATTAGTTACCTTGTTTGCAGGCCCATTTTTGATGCATGATCTAATTTGAGTTGTTTTTCATTTAGAGTTACTCTCATGACAAGTGTATTTGAAAGATTTTAGCTTTATAGTTTTTATAACAATTGGGATTTATTTTGTAATTTATGTGGTTGATTTTCCATTTTCTTAGTGAGCTTTAAACTTGGTGTTATGTGTTTTATACAACTTATTTTGGAGATGTTATAAAAATTGAGTCCTTGCTTCATTCCTAGACAAGTGTATACATTTTAAGCTTGAGGACAAATCGATCTTTGATCATTTGTTCAATTCAAACTTTGATGTTTCAAAACTTGTTCACAACCACTTGCATGGATCAGCAGGATCCAAAAATTTGTCCAAGTGTTAAAATCAAATGGGTCTCAATCTTGATTATCGAGAGAACATTGTCATTGGTCCATGTGGACTAATTACTATAAGGATTAGAAGGCTCGGGGTAAGGGCTCAATTATAGGTCCCACAATTAGCAGGGAGGTTGGACTCTCAAAGATTGGATATTGTAGTTAAGTGGCAAAGGTGCTTGGGGTATTGAGTTTTCAGGCTTTTGGTTTTGCATGAACCAGTTACAGGTTGTTGCAAATCAAAAGTAACAAAGGTGACCTTGATAAGGCATATTGAGCGAAATCTCGAGGACATTAAGTAGGCTTGAGACCTAATGAAAAGCGGATACACAACACAAAATATGAGTTGAAGATTGCATCAAAAGCGCCAATTGGAAGTTGACATGTAACAAAAAAGGATTAAGAGGCTAAATTTAACAACCTTTTGGTTGTTGTATATACCAAATGATGTGGGGATCTTCAATGTTGATGTCGTATGATTAGGACCACTAAATCATGCAAAATTGATCTTGTTGGAAAGCTCTTGGAGAAGAGAGCATGATAATAATGGTTTTGCCCCTTTAGGAGTGTTTTACAATCAAATAATCAAGTTAAAGGGCCCACAGCCATTTTAAACTCAAGCTCAATGACCACATTTTGAACTAGTTTCAAATGCTCATATCTTTTGATCCAAAAATATTGTTCACATGCACTTGGTTTCCTTAGAAAGGCCTTGACCAAAGCTTTAGCTTGAACTCAATTTCACAAAGAATAATTGAAAGATTAGGTAGATCTTAGTGACAATTTGGAGATGTTTTTAGTTGTTTTCTCAATCAAATAGTGCCCAAATTAGATCAAATCACCCCCAACAACTAACATTAAATCATTTTGAGCAATCACAACATGATTTGATATGATTTTGCATCATCCAAGACAAGCCATGACACCCATACTTGGTCTGCACATATTAATGTTGATTGTTCCTTTGGTGGTTGAGAAGTGGGTGATCTTATTGATTTATGGAGATCTTTTGATCCTCTTTTCTCTACATTTTTTATGTCATGCACCTCAAATTCCATTGTAAAGGACCCTCTTACGAATGTAAATTTACCATGCCTAAATGGTGGTTGAACATTTTGAGTTTTAGACCTCTAATTTGGACTCGTGCAATGCACTTAAATTATAAATCGTTGAAAATGGTGTGTATATTCATGGACAATAATATGATGTTTATTGTGGCTCTCTTTTGCCCTTTGGCTCATATTCTTGTCTCTTTCTTTGTTTTTCCATTTCATGTTGTGTGTGAGTTATATTTGCATGGTTTTAGTTCAGTGTCAATCATGTAGGGAATCAAGTTTGATGAAGTGTAGAGTTGAACTGTGGCTTGTTTCTACCCTCTTGGCCTTGCATTTGTCTCCTTGTTTCCATCTCAGAGAGAAAGGTCCACTTTCTATTTTGGTGCAATCACTTGCCCCTTTCAATTCAATTCATATTTCTCTCTCGTCCTTTTTTCTTTTGCAATTAGTAGCTTAATTATGATAGTGTTAGCATTAGAATAGTTGGTTAAGGACATCACCCTTCTCTAGAGGTTTGTCCCTAAGAGCCAAAGTCCCATACCTTAAGGATAGTCGTATGTTTCTTTGAGGCAATTGGTCTTGGGTTTTGGATATGCATCTTATTAAAATTAAATATGAAATGGCTATTCAAGGGTGGGCTGCAAGAAACTCAGCTTTTCTTGCAATTTTTCCACATTTGTTGGTTGGTTTTGGGCATTAGATATCCATTCAAAATGAAGCACGAAATGATCATTTATCAAGTAACAATACCATGAGATTAATAATGGCAATATAATATTAACATAGCATCAACTATAACAATAAATGTGAATAATGCCCTTGGCTTTAACCAATTCATGATTGTATTGTTGCATCAAGTGATTCAAACCTATAACTCTATCCCTAGGTTGTACACAAATTTCTAGTTGTAGTACTTGTGATGCACTCTAGCTATATCCTTATATGTGGACCTTGATGCCTTTTAGAGATGTAGTGATTTGTTTGTTGGGCTCTAGTATGTGCAACTCAAACAATTAAATGTGTTGCAAATATTAAATGAGGATCAAGGGCTAAATGACCCATAAGATAACACAACTCAATGCAAACAAAAGTTGGTTTTACAATTGCGCATTTGAAGTAGATGAGTCATAGAAGGATTTTATTTGTAAACTCGAGGTGGAGTGTATTATTGCACAAAAAGTCTCAAAGTCCATGTTTTGAGGATCACATGTGTTGAAGCTCTAAGTATCTTGCAATTTTGTAGGCTAATGTGTTGTATCAAGATGGGTTTCCCCTTCTAACACAATTCTTTGAAAATGTACAATGCTTTGCTATACACATTTGAAGGTCTTGCTTTGCACCATCTTTCATTTGGGTGTTGTGCTAAGGCTAAAAGCTTTGTGCTTCTTCAAAAGTGTGTAGGCATGACATATAGATGCCTCAATGCCTCTTGAATGTTCTTACTGCTTGGGCAAGACCTCTTTGTCATGTAATTACTACTACATTGTGCCATATGTTATTGGTTTGTGCTTTTGAAGAGTTGCCTAAATTTATAACAATACCACTAACTTTTTTGAGGTTTTATGGCAATGACATACACAAATGTACAAACATAAAACATAACACTTGCACGCTCACAAGTTGTGGAAAATTACTTAAAAGCACTTTGTGCTAAATATGACTCGTGCAAATCAAAAAAATCAAAGCCTACGTATATTCAAAAACTTTCCAAATTGCTGAAGTTTGCATATTTTGCTAACTTTATTTTGGTTGATGAAAGATTTCATCTAAACATGGATGCTCCTATGTCACATGTACTAAGATTGGTTTTGAAAGAGCCTACAAGAGGCCTCTTGTGTTCCTCTAGAGTTGGGCTTAGTACTTTTTAGCTTCTTAGACTCATAGCTTACTTTTTGCTTATATTGTGTACTTACCAATCTTGAATTGTACCCATAGAAGTTCGTTGTCATTCATTCTCAATTTCTAGCCTCATAGCTTATATGTTGCTTTTATTGTGAACTTACCGGTCAAAAGTTGGCAACCAATCTTTATGTTGCAAGCTTTTATCAAGTGATTGTTTGGAGTGAGATCTTATGAATATTCTCTTTGGTGTTTCTAAGTCTAGAAGTTTGAGAACGGATATAAGATAAACATGGATGAATTGGAAAACAATGGGAAAGATCTATAATTATTACCAATGGTTAGGGAATTACAATTGGTGAGGAATTACAATTTGGTTAGGGTGTTGAGGATGTAAACTTATGATTTCTTGGCATTAACTTGTTGGCCTTTAATACAAAGTTGAAATGTGCGGAAATTGTTTTAAGTTTCTAGGTTCTATAGTCTTCACGACTCATGGTAAAATTGTCATCTACTATTAGGATGTTAGTAAGTGTTATAGTAAGACCCTTGAGGGTTTTATTTATTAAGAATGAGAAGTTTGGGATAAAAACAATTCATAATCCATTTACACCCTTTGTTGTCATGATTCACATGGGTTAAACACTTTATCAAGCGACATACATACTTGCTCGGTAGGATCTTGTCACATGTAGCGCTCACACATGTGGGACAAAAATACAAATCAATAAACCATGATATATATATTTGCTTTCAATTACTTGATAACGACACCACTAAGGCTCACAAGAACTGCTCAACATCACATGCGACATTTACACCAACATGAAGAACATGCAAATAACAAGATGTAAATCAATGCCACACTTTTATAAACGAACAAGTACAAAACGATGAACCAAAATATGAACATCACAAATAGGTACTTTCCACAACACATTTTCATGGATACATCTTTATTATAATCATATTTCATTATTTAACCTTAAAGGTTTGAAGAACACTTAACATGTAAACATACATTATCCTTTTCTCTAGACTACATTTCCTTTATTTTGTTTAACACTTAACTTATAATGGTTCCATCTAATTTAGTTCGTTTATCTTATTGCAAATAAATTATATAACTCGATTGTTAAAAGGAACATTTTAAACACACATGAGTCTACTAGAACTTATTCTAAAGCTAAGGATTCGTTTCTCAAGAGCATGTTTACTTGGTATTGCATTTTACCTTCATTGCAATAAGGGGAAATCATATGGAGTAAGAAGAAGACTATAAGGTCTAAGAGTGTACAATTTCCATGTTCCTCTTTCATTAAAATTCTTAATACTATAGATACACTCTATTCAATTTCAAGTCATTACGACTAACTATGTAGCTTAACTACTTAGTTTACATCACTCGTGATACATACAAGGTTCACAATCCACTTGTCCCCAAATTAGGATACCTTGTTTTTAATAGTCATGATACACATGAAACAATTCATTTTACTTGTGTTAACGTTATGAGGGTTTGCATTGAGTTAAAGGGATAAGTCTCAACTTTCACTTTACTCCTAATCCATCATCTTAAGAATTCAATATCGATAGCTACGAGTTAAAAAAAAAAGGTTTCAACCACAATTAAAATTCCTAATTCCAAGGTTTTATTTATTTATATTGTCAAAGGTTGTACTCCTACTAAAAGTCAATACTAGAGTTTGCAATATTTTTAACTCACAAGACCTTCGTAAAAGCACCAAGGTATTCAATTGTTGCTAGCCAAGATAAAACATATGTCCCCAAGGCTTAGAAAATCCGTAACACAATTTCTTCACAATGCAAACCTAACACCACTAGCAAATATTTTAGTTTATTACTTGAAGAAGATAATTTGGCCATAAGGGAAAAAGGGAGATTCCCAAGAGTAACGAGAGAAGGATGGGAAAGGTGCAATGTTCATCTTCTACAAGATGGTCAAGGAATCACAAGTAAGACCCATTTGCTCGGCATGGGGAGAAATTAAATTTCAATATAGGAATGGCCGGTGACATGATTAAAAGTTGACTAAGGTGTTTGGTCCCACTACGGGACCGAGGGCACGAAGGTAAGCTTAAGGGAACCAATCCATATAGTAAGAGTTAACTTTTCATACAATTTCCCATTGAAATACACTCATACCAAGGCATTTTCAATTTCAACACTTGACACATGATTTGTTTCTCCTCCATCATGCCAAGCTCCACCCGGACTTCACCCACCCTCCACAAAACATAAGATTTATAATTTCTCTCTCCTTTTATTTATTCAATATATATTTTAAAAGTATTTGTTTTATTCTCTCTCTCTCTCTCTCTCACACACACACACACACACATACACATATTCATTGTTTTAATGTTTTGTTTTACATTATTTTATTTATTAAAATTTGAACTTTGTTTTGAATTTCTTGATCATTTATAATGGTAGTTCAAGATTGATAGTTGAAAACGTACAAAAATATCACCGAGGGTCTTTGGACAAGGATTCATTTATTATTTTATCTAGAACAATTTGATTTGATCAAAATTTATTGGTATTATAATATTTTGAACTCAAGAATTTAAAAGTGATCTTGAGTTCAATGAAGCAAAGGAAAATGACATCGCCACTCCATTCGAAAACACAAAGACACTATAGGGTCCAAATGGTTTTCTCACGGAAGGAAATTTACAAAGTTACCACTATTATTTTTTATTTTTATTTTGCTTATCCGAATTAACTAGATTGAAGCACATTGCGAAGAAAGGGAACTCAACTTGACCATTGCCAACTCAATCTCTCACAACCGATGTCGGCGAGGTGGAAACAAGAGGGGCATTGCTTCATATTCTGAAGCGAAGTTGAGGGATAAGGAGATCCCAAATCCTTATGCCTTTTACGAATACACAATAGATTTACACAAACACAAGAACTTCTATCGATTTTAAAGCCTTAACATATACAATATCACCCTTTTTTGAGGTTGTCATAAAGAATAATAACTCTGACTAACACTAAGGTTATTGTTACCAAATTTCCCACGCAAAGCATTGAATAACACTTGGCTATTTTTGGAAAATTGGCTAAAATTAGCGAAGTGCTAAAATAGAGGTTTGCTAAAAATGGAGGAGCTAAAAGACCAGCATGCAAAAGACAAAAGGAGAAAAGACAAAAATATAAAGCGAAGAAGAGAAAAAAGACAAAGGAGAAAAGACAAAAGGATAAATCACAAAAGACAAAAAAAGCGGAGAAAAGACAAGAATAAAGCGAGAAAAGACAAAATAAAAAGCAAATGAGACAAAAGATAGTATAAGAGAGAACTTTTTGTCCCATGCATGGAAAAAAAGAAATTAAATAATTAATTAGCAGCAGTCTATTCTGAGGAAGGGGTAGCCTATATATGGGCTGATTTTTGATTGAAATCATACACATACTCTTCCAGTTGTTTTGCTCTGGCAATCCTAGCTTGTACTTGCATCTCTAAATAGAAAAGCTCCATTTTTGCCTTCTCATATCACTGGTTTTTTGAGTATTCATCGTGTTTATCAAGGTATTGTATTGCTTTGTTGTGGAATTTTTCCCTATACTGATGTCCCTTACCTAAACCTTTGAATTAATTTTTCAAATTAGCCTAGAGTTGTGCATGTGTGTGGATCTCTATATTTTCTGCATGCAGTAATACATGCGTGTGTCAAATAATTGGTGTATCACCTCAATTTTATATTTCTCACATTCCTTCTCCCTTTTCCTTTTCAATTTTATTAGTTTTTAGGTGATTCACAAGGGAACCAAACCACTATGGAGGTTCACCTCAGTCATAGGTTACCCATGACCTTGAGGTGTTCCAATTTTGTCAATAGGAGAGAGAGTACACACACCATTCTCTATCTAGGTGCACTTCTAGGTGAAAAGCAGTTTCGGCACTTTGGTGGGACAATACAAAATTTGCTAAAGAAGTTGATGTTAGTCTTTGCAAATACCAGTGTTTTAGACACAAATATTCAGCATCTAGCGACTCCATTGGATCAAGGATCTCATTTTCTCAATTAGTAGACCATTTTCCTTCATATTTTCATATTTTTATGAGGTTGTGCAATCATGACTTCAATTCCTCATTGGAATTCCTGTTTCAAGAGAATTATTACTCCCCTCCACCTCTTTGTCCTCAAAATCCTCCTCTAGATCAATACTATAAGCCCTATCACAATGAATATGCCCATGATCCAAACAATTTGTATGATTATCCTAATCATGGTGTTTTTCAGGAGCAAGTATATGACTTGAAGAAGAAGATGGAACAAATGAGAGCAACAAGCACTATCAAAGCAACAAAGCTTGGTTTCAGGGTACCCTACCCATGGGCGGTCCTGTACCAAGTAGCCCTCGAGAAGATAGACTTTTTGTCTGAGTTGATACCACAAATATCAAAGTGGAATGAAGAGATGGAAGCTTACCAATATAGTGTTGAGAAACCCTGTCAATGGGGTAATTCTTCACTATCATCATGCTGACCCTCCCATTTCTATTTCCCGACCCACTCGATCTCGGTCCCAAATTCTAGCTTTCTTAAAGCTTCCCCATAGGATCTTACCCCTCTCCAATCATCTCAACCATTGCAAAATCAGTTAGTAACCCAACCCACCCCTTCCCTCATATTCCCAAGTCCATTATGGAATGAACCAAATATGACAAAATGGAGCTTATAATTTGAGGGCATAGAGATAACACAGTTGGTTAAGCCTACCATAGAGGAGTGCATGAAAGTGGTTGAAGTTACAGAGCAACATGAGGAATATGACCAACATGCAAAGGTTAGACAAAGTTTTCTCAAATCTCTTGAGATATAACATGCAAATAATATTTTTAAGGAGCATGTGAGTGTTTCTAAGGATCATATCAACAATCTTGAGCCTATATCAATATCATATCATCTTGTAGAAGAT